>JAVQJD010052950.1:0-17570 GCA_036023655.1 Nannoperca australis | reverse complement strand
CTAACGTGTGTGTGTGTGTGTGTGTGTGTGTGTGCGTGTGTGTGTGTGTGTGTGTGTGTGTGTGTGTGTGTGTGTCAGGGCAAGGATCAGTCACAGTGGCTCGGTAAAGTTGAGCATCTACATGACAGTCTACACAATCACCTACATCATCCTCTTCATCTATGAGGCAGAGGTACAGTACCACACACACACACACAATATATTGACACATTCACATGACACACTGGGTTTATTTATTTATTATCACAATGGTGGTTGATTAATTTCAAATCTATCAATTGCCTGTTTCAGCACTAGTTAACACTCAACTCCATCCTCCACTTTCCTCACCAACAGTTAGATGGGCAACAGCTGTGCCACATTCATGTTTATTTGGATTGTCTGTAAATATGAGATAAACACGAGTAGGAAGAAGTAGAAGCTGGCGGCACAATTGGGTACCAAAAAATCCACTCTCTCCCTGATAATATGTTTAATTGGTATTCACTGGTTTCAGCTGCTCAAATGTGAAGATTTGTTGCTTTTATATCTATTATATCACGTCTATCTATTATATTATGTAAATTTGAACTGTTGAGTTGACAGAGTAAACAATATGAAGACTTCAGCTTAGGCACTGGAGAATTATAATGGGCATTTTTTCACTATTTTCTGACACGTTATAGGCAAAGATTAATCGATTTAATTTGGGAAAGAAATTACAGAATAATCAGCAGTGAAATTAATCTTTAGTGGCAGATTTATTCCCACAAATAAAATCATCTATACAGTAGTTACTAAAAGCAAAGTCTACTGCAGTTTGGTTTATTTTAATTTTAAATTCAGGTCCCAACTAGTGAAACATGTGTGAAACAAGTGTGTCTTTGAAAGCGGCGTCAGAATTACGTCCAGGATGACAGGTTTCTGACTCGCTTGACACAGTATCTGCACTCGTATTACTGCTCTCTTTGGCTTTTTTTAATAATCTCATAAAGATTTATGGAGGAGTTGGGGCCCACAGATCAACGTGGGCTGTTATGGCTTTTTCTGTCAAGTCGTTCATTACACTGATAAATGGCTAATTATGAATATACATCAAGTTGATGGTTAAGGGGGGGGAAAAAAGACATTCCTTGATGAGTTACAAATTATGGATCCTGAGAGGAACAACCAGCCAACTCCCAACTACAAATACAACTAAAGAGGTTTGCAGTGCTTACTGCTGTACCTGAGATCATAAATCTTAGATCAATGACTGTTTCTTTAAGGTTTCCTGGGATTGGAAAGTTAGCTCTGTGAGTTCTCCACTCATTAATTATATTGCGTCTCTCTGTTCTGTATGTGAAGGCGGAAACAGATTTCATCAGCTATGATGTTGAGCTTATGAATTAATAACACACAGGAGTGTTAAAGTTACATACATCTCTGCATACTACACGTTTCAGCACAGTCTGATGTAATGATGGTGGGACCCAGTGGGCATAGTGCAGTGGATGTATTCAGGCTATATTAAACACTGGAGCCTATAGCCATCTCTCACACTGCAAAATGTGGATCTGAAGAAGTGTAATTTATCTGCCGCCTGCCCTCTTACATGGTCCCTGCTATTAAAGAGCTCAGAACTCAGGGGAGCTCCTGCTAAAAATACACCAAACTAGGTTACAATTGGAACTGAAATGAAGACATGAAGTGCGCTGGGCCTGCAGTTGGGAATCTGACAAGCTCTGGTTGGATCCCAAGAACCCCCACACGGAGCCATCAGACGTATGCATTATGTAGCAAGCGGGTAACCCTGTATAGCCAACGCTATGCAGTCAGTGGACTGTGAAATGCAATCTAGTTTCCGTAGATGCAAGCAGGCGTGCAACACACACACACACACGCGCGCACACACACCTGTGCGCCCACGTGCCTACGACCTAGTTGTGGAGAGGAAGTGTCAATGTCAAAGACTCACACAGAAGGCTACAAAGCTCAGTTTGTGGCTCGGTCATCGCGGAGCATCAGCTGAACCGCGAGCAATCCATCTTAGTAATTAGGACACAGACTACAGAGTGTAGTCAAGCCAATAGAGGCTTCTTTTCTACTTTGTGCAAAAGTTTAGCTTGTTTTAACGTGTTTGTCTTCGTTTTGGCGTAACTTCCCATGTTCCCGTGCCAGTTCTTTGACCCAGGTGAAGTGCTGTACGCCTACGACAGCCCTGCAGGCTACGGACTGATGGGCCTGCAGCTGCTGGCCTACGTGTGGTTCTGCTACGCTGTGCTGGTCTCTCTGAAACACTACCCTGAGAAACAGCCATTCTACATCCCTTTCTTCACCACATACACACTATGGTGAGACTTGCCCAGCTCCCTCACTCTGGCCTCGCTGCGGATAATAGCACCTGATTGAGAGATTGCAGTAGGAAAACATTTCTCAGTTTGAGGTCTCTTCAATTTGAATAATTTATGCGGCTCTGCAAAAAAAAAGTGCACGAGATAGCTGATGCTTTAGCGGTCCGGGAATGAAAAGTGGTTTATTTTACACTACCCTTCTACAGCACTGTGTGCCCAATCTTTGTGCTCTGCTAACACTGTAGATAATTGTACTTGAGCAAATGATTGCTGGAGGAAAATATCTATTATTACTCGGCTGATGATGTCTTCTATTAGAATAATTTCTTCTCCCATGAAGTTAGTTTAGTAGATAGTTTAAAGCATCTTACTGGTTTTCATTTACACAACCCTGAGAAAAACCCTTCGACATGCTCAGCTTTTCTGCTCTTTACTCACTGTGTAATAGCATGAGCTTGAAATGAAGGGTAGATTACAAAGACTAATGTTATCTCTGCATTTCTCTCTCATTGCTGCTACTATCTCCCGCCTCATTATCTACGCCTCTCCTCCCATCTTGATCTTTCTCTGTGCTTTACATCTATTTCCACTCTTTTTTCTCTCTCGCCATCTTCTCATTAGTTTTTCTTTTAATGTGTTTTCTCGAGACCATTATCCTAAATCTACTCGCTTGTCTTCCTCAGGTTTTTCGCAGTGCCAGTTATGGCTCTGATCGCCAACTTTGGGATTCCTCGCTGGGCCCGGGAGAAGATCGTCAACGGCATTCAGCTCGGCATCCACCTCTACGCTCACATCGTCTTTCTTGTTCGTACCGCACACACGCACGCTCGTGCAGACCCTCGCACTTCTACATAGTTCACATTATTCAGCAGTCATTATTTCCACTGTCAGTCATACATTATTCACTACGGTTGAGTCATATTTGCCTCATGCTGATTGTCTCCTCCACACTTTATCTACCGCACCTTCGACACATTATTCTTTACAAATGGGCTGTACTGCTCACGCAAATTTCCTTTTTATATTCCTGCTCACTGCATGCATTGCAATTCTCACTTCTCACTTGGACCTCACATGCTCTGGCTGAGTGTTAGCTATACTGTTTATGTGTAGATTATATATGTAAGAATCAGTGGAAAGCATATCTTTTCATCGTGTTGCCCCTTAGGTCATCACACGACCTTCAGCAGCCAACAAGAACTTCCCATATCATGTCCGGACGTCCCAGATCGGGATCCTGCTGTCAAGTCCAAAAGCAGGCGAGGGGGCAGAGAGCTTCCCCCATCATGCCTACGGAAATAGCTCCTTCCTGGGAGACTCTCAGCCCAACTTCACTGAACTCTTCTCCATCCAATCGGTGAGTCTAACTTTACGTGTTTTTGGATGCTAGCTCAATATCCTGGATTGAAGTTGTTGACGTGGAACAGATAGATTTGTGTAAATGAGACATATTATTCATTCATTTCTATTAAATCTGCCCCATTCATGAACAAGTGGAGGAAAATAAAGTCGCTCAAACAGGGTAAAGGTAAATGCAAGCATCAGAGTGAGAATTATGAACCATGTACTGTATGTGTGTCTATCCAGTTTAAATGCCTCGCAACCATTTTGCAGTGCAGGCTGCATCTAACTACATTCATCCAGGTTGTAGTCAATTTTTTCAATGCTTTTAAAATGCAAACAATACGGTTTCAAACCTAGCTTGAAATTAGCTGCTGTCTAACAAAGATGCCTCAAATTAGAAGGCATCAGTGTAACAACATGGTTTGTAAGAGGACATGTTTTTAAGGATTATTTCTTGGCAATTATTTCTAGGTGAATGACCGTAAGCACAGCGTAACGTAGCTCACACACTGATGTGAAAACACTTGGGTACAAGGAAATAATGATTAAATAGGAACTCTGACAAGACCAAATTTTAAGGCGTTGTGTTTGCCGTGATGAACTGTCTGGCTTGGGGAACTTTCAAATCTGTGGAAGTTGCTTTTTCATCCTGGGCAGAAATGAGTGGCAGAAGACAAGCTCAGAATCTTCATTACACTGATACAACGTGCAGACGCTAGCAGAAATAATACAACACGAAGAGGCAACCGAAATGCTTGGTAAAAAGTGAACAAAATGCATGACAACTGACACAAAGTCATGACAAGAAAAGACACGTTTACAAGTGCAGCACCCTTCAAACACATTTGTATAAACATGCATTTAAACTTATAGACAATGAAAATGAATAAGGTGACATGGCGGAAATGAATAGCCCTAAATATAGTAAAAGTGCAGTAGAAAAAGTTCTTCTAGTACAAGTTCTTAGGAATTAGATTCGCCACAATCCTTCCTGGCGGCGTACAGGTCCTTGAGGGAAGGCAGATTGTAGCCGATGACCTTCTCTGCAGAGCGAATGACACGCTGTAGTCTGCCCTTGTCCTTGGCATATCAACCATGTTGCCCAGGCCTCCATAACGGATCTACGATACATTAAACACAAATTAACAGTAGGGTCAGGTCCGATTCAAATTAATTAAAATTAAAGTAACTGAACTGCAGTTCAAAAATCCCAGTACATATGTAAATGACCCCGACCTGTATAACCACCACAGCATCAGTGAGCTGTGGAGGGAAATGTGATGAGTAGTATGATGTTACTGACAGTGTCTGCAAGGTCACTTCCTGGCCAGGGCGACACATTTCCGTAACCAGGTCAAAAGTGTAAAATCATCCTCATCATCTTCGTCCTTCCAGGACCCGGTGAAGACGGTGGAGGAGACGGTGGCCCGCAAAGGACCCGAGGTGCCGAGGAACAGCGAGCAGAAGATCATCACCACGGCGGCTGACTTGACATCGCTATTGACCCCGCCTCCGCCTCCACCTCCGCTACCCCCACGCCCGGCCGCACGCTCGCCCCCGCCCCGGCTCCCTTCCTTCACAGAGTATTTCAGCATGCAGGGCGGAGGAGGAGGGGGGTTCGGAACGAAGGCATGAGGCGGAGAGGAAAAACGGGACAGAGGGCAGCACAGAGGGAGAGAGAGGAAGGCATGGTGGGGGGGACTAAAGACTAAAGGGACAGCCAAAAAAGTTTGGATGGACAAAGAAGACAAATGATCAGAAAAGTGAATCCCTAAACGGTCCCTTTTGACCTGTGAATGGAAATAACCCGAATGGAGGAGTGAGATAGGAGTGCTGAGCTTGTTAAAGAATAAAGAAGCAATAAATATTTTATGCTGACCAGTAAAAAAAGGCACACAGGGAGAAAGATGACAAAGTGGATGTAGCCCGAGCAATAGAATGATAGCTGTGCACGATGCGGAAATGAACAAAATTCTTGAAATACTTTTATTCAAAAATTCATGAGGCACTGATGGTGTGCCTGCAAGATTTGTAAATAACTAAAACTGGAGAGAGCTACCAATCTATATAGTTTTATTTCACAAAACGTTTTTTTTTTCTCCCCACATTAAATTCCAGTTGGTGCTGTGACCATCAAAAGAATCTCATGCCATTACATTTATCCAATTTATGTAGAAAAAAAAAACTTTTTTTTTTTACTTTGACACATTTTGATAAAGCATAGATATTTACTCTATTAATTGGAGTTTGTTGGGTTAATTTATATTCTTGTATGCCTTCATAGCAGCTGGATTGATATGCTGATGTGTAAATGTAAAATGTCACGTTGACTGTGGGCACTTCTAGGTACTCGTAAAACACGCATGTTTGTATTGTATTTCCTGTCCAAAAAGCTGATATGTACTTCACGTTACCATACAATATTCGCTTATTGTGTGTATTGAAATCTATACTTTTGTAAATACATACAATAGGCTTTAGTATATTTTTGACGCGAAAAATTCTGTCAATTGTTATTGCAATCGAAACCCTCTTGCGCTGTCTGAAACACAATATGAAACCAATATTCTATCGGTTTTAACTGGAGTGCAGAATATGCCTGCTCAGAAAATATCATTTCTGTGTATGTAGACGTTGGTGAATGTACTGATGCAATACAGCACAAGGACAGGGGCGATTTTAAACTTACTGGAATACTACACCGTTTGTTGAATTAGCTTTTCTTTGGCTTCCAGCTCCGACACATCCATGATTTAAGAGCAGGAGGCTGCCTTTTCTAGACCTCAAGTAACTCAATCCTCATCCCTGTCTAGTACCCAAACTATTTGTTGGCTTTATCTCACTTTAATGTTTAAACTGTGCGAAAAGCTAAACAAACATTACTTATTTTTATTTATTTTTTATCCCTAAGCTATGACATTGAGCTATGACACAAAAAAAAAGCCTTGTACATGAACTGTGAAAACGGCAACACAGCTGTACATTTTGTCTGTCCTGCATGGAGCACTTTAATGTTCCTGGTCTTAGTCTGTTTATCCGTGATGATGTCACCTTATAAGACCGCTTTGAAACCTGTAATCACACATTGAGATCTCATCTATTCCAAAATGCATACACCTGTAAATACAGTCTGAACATGCCACCATCCCTGTTAGGGAACGTGTCGCGCTTAAGTCAACGTAGTTTAACATGGAATTACTCAAGCTGATGAGTCATGTGAGAGTGTCTTTGACACGGAGTTTACCACCTGCTTCAGAGAAATCAGTGAAAGGACACTAACAAATTCACCCGATTTTTATCTCGAGCCTTCATTGATTTCTGATTCCTAAAAAGGGTGGTACTCGGCTAACAGTTCACAGATTTATCGATGGCAGTCTTGCTGTAATGGAATACTTTAGGATGTTAGGACTGTGGTGTGTAACTTGTAAGAGGTGTAACTTAGTCTGTGGAACAGAATGATACTTGAATTCGAGTACTAGTCGCTGTTTCTGATTATGTGTCTGGTTTATATTAGGCATGTCTGCCATTTTGTCTGCTGTTGCCTCTTGTTATGGTTGCCATGACTTGACTGAATAGACACTGGGTGACTCGACTGATACGACATCACCGTTTCAACCTTGCGTGTATATTGATGTACAATTGCAGGCCTGCGACACTTAAGGGAAAGAACTTACGTATTACGTAAGAGATGACGTATGCTTGAAAGAAAACAGCACAGCTTTTAGGCTACTCAGAGCGATCTGGTTAAGAGCACATCACTGAAGCACTGTTCAAATGCATTTTAATGGTGTCAAATGACAATTCTAAATACGCTGTACATATACACTTTTTGCCAAAATAATAAAAAAATATATGGTTTTATTAGAGGCCCCGTCTGGGTGTGTGTATTATTTGGCTACTGTGTCTGTGTCCCAGTTATGACAAGGGCATGTGTCCAACGGAGTCAATCTAATATCTGTTCTCATTACAGGAGTCCATTAAAGTGAAAAAAACCACAGGGACACACTCCAGGCTGGTCACAATCTGATGTAGGCAAGCCTAATTGTTTCAGTCACCGCCAGTTTCCCTCTCTCTGACTGCTGAAGTGCGGAGTCGCAACAAACTGTGCCCGTCTGTACTCGTTCGTAAATTTAGGATCTACATTTGTAAATGGCCTTAACACTGCCGCAGTCTTTAAAGGTTCACTATACAATATTTGCTGCCACTAGATGTCGGCTCTTGAGCACCAGCATCTCGGACCAAAACAAATGGGTTGTCCCGCCTAACCAGAAACGGCCGTTATACTGCTCTCCTCAAAGCCTCCAGACACCATTGTCAAAAACAAATTTTACCTTGCAGATCATTGGAAAACATTCTTCATTTAAACTTGACAGAAACAAAACAAAACTACTCATCAACATCTATAAATAGTAATAGTAAGCTGCTGGCCGCTGAGTGCCTTGGAGCTCTGGAGGAATAAATGCCCGAATTCACAATGGATTCTGGTCCGATACCTTTTAAATAAACGTCTTCTGCCTTCAGTCATTGGTAAAATACACTACTCGCCATGTAAATAGTTTAAACATATTACATATTTGACTATACACATAGAAAACACTGTCCAATATCCTAGGGTTTGTAAACAAAATAACCCAGGCGGTTACACAGAACAGCTTTTTTCTCTTCCGTGTGCTTTGAAGAAATAAAGCAAGAATCTGTTACTTCTGTCAAGAAATAATATTTATTTATCAATACATAATCAGTCAAATGTCCTTTTACACCAATGTCCTTGGCTTCAGTTGACACTGGGACTGGAACTGTTCTTTTGGTGAAGAAATGTTTCAGTGTCTAAAAGCCACAATCTGCAAGTGACTCTTCAGAAGTATTTCAGCACCTACCCATCACCTTCAGCGACCACCATCGCTGATCCAACACCCGGATGGTTTTAATTAAGCTTTTGCAGCCAACTGTTGTGCCCTGTCCTCTCTGTAGCCTTTGAGCAGCTGATTGATGAGCGTGAGTTCATTCTCCTTTTTCACAGGATAGAGAGGCGGGAAGGGGTTGCCTTTGAACTCCAGAACGGCCATCTTGGCTCTGTCCAGGTTCTGTCTGTTTGGGATGCGTGCCATTCGCGTGTAGCCATTCGACTGAGTCTCAAACCGTGGAGCAAGGACCTTGAAGAGTTTTGGAACCAGATCCTTTTCCTGAAGAGAGGAAGAAAAAAAAAGCAGACTCAAGCCAAACAACACAACTGTTTTACAGTTCGAGGGAGGCGGCGTGAAACTTCACAAAGTTGAGAAGAGCTGAAGACACGTACCGTCAGCCAAAAACTGGCCATTTTCATCGCCTTCTCATCAGTGTCTCCTTTTTTGGCATAGTCCACCAGCTGGATACAAAGAAACGGGAAAATCACATGCAGTCAGAATCACCGTGTGTGGAAAAAGAAAGTCTGAAATCAGATTACGTTGTTAGAGGGTTTTCATAAAAGAATTATATTGGTGAGTGAAAATGCATAAAGTTGTACATTGTGGGATAATGTCAATAGTGACTATATGATGAAAGATAGATGCACTATGTGGCCAAAAGTATCTAGAAACCTACTTCCACCCATTGTTTCGTACATTTGGTCTGAGGCTATTAGTGGTTAGGCTCTTACTTCAAAATATTTGGAAATCTTAATGCTACAGAATGCTATGATATTTGAGCCAATAGCTCTTCCCTTTCCACGTGACATGCTCTCAAATCAAACAAAAAATACGTACACCTAAAGTTAGCGGTGCTGTCATGTTATGCTGTACCCCCTCTTTTAAAATGATTTGTATAAAACTATCCAAAATATGTTCATTGTGATTTCTACAACTGTTTTTGCTTTTTATAACCAGACGTCAGATGATAGAAATAAATGTGCCTACATATAACTTGAAACCATTTGGCCATTTGCCTGATGAAGATCCAGTTGTCTTTTATCAGTTCAATACAATTATGGGGAATTGTTGAACAGGCCAATGAAGTGTGCTCATATTACTTTTTATCACTAATTGTGTTACAGATATTCATTTGTTTTTCTTTTTAATATTCTTTTACAATTATGTAAAATGTGTACATCAAAAATAGGTAAGTAAAGTAAATTTAACAATAAATCAGCCTGTGGTTTTATTAAAATATTTCCCAGTGACGTTAGGTTTTCATATTTCTATTAACTCTTGACTTTTCTTCTTCACTCTACAGCTTCACCAAATGTCTGGGGGCTGATATTCATCCATTCACAGCAACAACATGTTTTCATTTGGCTCATTAGAGCTGGTCAAATACTGTAACATTAGCTCAATGGATAGCTTTGGAAGCTAGCTAGCCGGCAGCATCACCGGGTAGTCGTTACCTTTTCGGCGTAGAAGCGGACTTCGTCTGCGCGTGCCAGCGTGGTTTCGATCCTCTCGTGTCGGACCAGTCCTGTCAAAATGCACCGCAGCATGTTGAGTCGGGACTGCGGACCCAGACCCATCTTCCGGGCCACCCGGCCGTGGGAGATCAACATCTGCAGCGTGAGCCGCATCTTGTCCGGTTACGAGCTCGCGACAAACAAACGGAAAACTAAACTACACAAACGGAAATAAGGTTTCCTAGTAAAGCGTATAACCTCTTCCAGCAGCCCACTGTCTAGATAACAGACGAGTTACATCAATGCAAGAACAAACCCCGAGGTCAGTTAAGTCAACGTGAAGTTCGCTTGGTTTGACATTGGTGGTGCGTCGGCAAATGGGGCCGACTTGGTCACGGAACTGCGGCGCGACAGTTCCTTTACACTCACTGCAAACAGAAACCACTTGAGTGTCTAGCTACTTTTGTGATTTTGCTTATTTGTATTATTAAAAAGGTGTTGTAGGTAGTTTACACCTTATATGTTAATGGGGAAATCAAGCTCAATATATTTTTCTTATTTCTGTTTCCCAATTTCTACAGACCTATCTCTTGATTATCTTTGAAGTTATTTCTTCATAATTTTGTTCAGTTGTATCTATTATGTGCAGAGTATAACTGCTCTGCCTCAATATTGATTAATACGATTTTTAATTATGAAATGTAAAACTTTTAAGTAATATTAACCAAATGTTTCCCTTATTGCGTTTTCCATGTAGGTTTGCCAGGTAGACCAGAAGGAAGGAGAAAGATAAACAGAGGGATACAAACTAAAACATACACATCACAACACACACACACAAGAACATATTGAAAATGTAGGTGTTACACTTATTTTATTTCCATTTCTATTACAGCATTTTACAGTATAGAAAGAGGTGTAGTGGAGGTACGATTGGACTGGACTCAGTAAGTGGCCATGGTGCTCTGAAGCCAGTCTGTGAAAATGCATGTCTGATGCAAGAGAGAGGGAAACATAAATGGTAAAGGCATATTGAAAACTTTATGTCACGCCAAGCTTTGAGAACATTTCTGGGTCATAAAAGAGAAATAGACGATTGATGTGGGTTATTTTTTCACCTTGGCGTAGACACCAGGGTGGTTCTTCTCTGCGCACCCAAAGCCCCAGGACACAACACCCTGCAGCTCACCGTTACACACGACAGGGCCACCAGAGTCACCCTGAGAGTGGGGGAGCAAAGCAGTTAAACATAATGAAAGTGTTAAGCTTCAACTAAGTGCTGAGGATACTAAACAAGTCTACTTTGTGCGACAGCAGATACACACACCTGGCAGGAGTCCTTGCCTCCCTCTAGGTATCCAGCACAGAACATGGCCTCTGTGATCATGCCGGGGTAGGACTTGTCACAGTCCTCATCAGACACGATGGGGATATCCAGGCACTGCAGTCTGTTACTATCAGCAGCTGTGAAGATGCAGAACCAGAGATACAAGGACAAATGACGGACGGACAAATGTAGAGTGAACAACAGAAGCCCCATATGTTTGAAACTCACAGGAGCTCATGGTCACACCCCATCCAGAGACTTTGCACATGGTGCCAGCAGCGGCACATTTGGTGGGCAGAGCCACAGGCTGCACATACTGGTTGATGGTGGCAGGTTTGCTCAGCTTGATCAGCATGATGTCATTGTTCACAAGCCAGGACTCGTAGTTGGGATGAGGGATCACGCGGGATGCAGGAATGATCTGCTCATTGCCATCTATGAACCAGCGGTTGTGATCACCAAGGACAATGTCCATTTTGCTAAAAAAAATTAACATAAAAAGAAGAGAGGTAGAAGTTGTGACTGACAGAATGGAGAACATGGGTGATGACTTGTGAGAGACTTGTGCGTTGTTTTTCAGGAGCACCCACGATTTGTAGCAGTGAGCAGCCGACACCACCCAGTTCTTGTTGACAAGGGAGCCACCACAGAAGTGGTAGCCAGAGTTCAGCGACACCTGATGGGGCTGAGAATGAGGCGTGCACTCACGCCCTCCAACAATTTTATCATTCTCTGTTGCAACTGAAAAAAATAATGTATATCTCTGCAAAATTAATGTTAATGTATGTAAATGTTAATCTGCAAATGTCCAACATTTTTGTCTCTCATTTGCCTCTTTGGTGTTTTTCTGTCGTAGATTTTTTACAGATAATTAACCCACAGTCTGAAAGGCATTGTTTTCTCCACACTAAATATGTTGTGATATTGTTTATAAATGTTGGTGCTTTCTAAATGTGATCCATACTTACGCACAGCTCCCAGGAGCAGAGCAAAAACCAGAGACCTCATGATTGGTTGATGGTAGGTTGAGATGCAAAGATTTTCCAGGGCCCATGACAGGTTTTTATTCACTGCTTCAACCCCAGATGTTGAGACACACCCCTGGTGCTGCTGACCAATCAAAACTCTCAAAGAGTGCTAATTGGAAAATGCCACCATACTTACTAAAACATGGCCAATATGGGGATTCATTATCTTACTAGGACTCTGGTTTTAACTCAAGGATTTTGCTCAGCTCTTTCACAAAAATGTCCCTTGAAACTGTGAGAATTATTTTTGTATGATCTGTTGTTGCACATGCCTGGCATGAGTACAGTACAGTATGTTTTGTTGAGTTTGTAATCAGCATCCTGACCTTGACTTGGCGCCAAATGCAGTGGCGGGTGGTTCATCTCCCACAGACAGACTCATTGACTGGCTCCGGCCTTTGCAAACGAAAACCGCAGGGAAAGCTCGACTATACAGAGAAACTAGAAAATGTATAGATGGATTTCTCTCAATTTAGTTCAATACAATTCAGCCATTGTAATGGCATGATAAGGTATCATGTCATGAGAACAATATTGCCAAAGTGTCAATGTCAAATAAGGAAAAATAAAAGAATTCAAGCAAAAACATTCAGATAAAACAAACAGATTAATTTTATTACTGGAAAAAAAATACTGTTAAATCACAAATGGTTTTATATTAAGTTAATAAAGCAGGTAAAAAGCAACAGTAATAATCACTGTATACAGCACACTTAGGCTTTATTATTTATCACATTCAGTGGGATGTCCTTACTTGCTTTGACTCGGTCTAGATGCATGCTCATGTATTGTGCTGCTAGATCTGCTACCAAGTTACATTTTCAAAGCTTTCTACTATAATATATTTATAAATCAGTCACAATTTTAAAGAAAGAGCGTCTTTCTTCTATTTCATATTCTCTACTAATTATTATTTTGTCTATTGCACTTGTTCATCTATTTCAGTTCTCTGCAGGGTTGTTGTTTGCTCTAAAAATAAATTGGCTTGTTGTGACTCTCGAGGTAATGGGCTGTTTGCAAAGCTGATTATATTAGACAAGGGTTAATGTAATTCTGACTAAAATTAATAGAACGTATGTCATTAGTTATTATCATTTCAAAAAGAGAATGCATCATTAAACAAAAAAAAAAATAAGAATATCAAGGTAAAGAAATTGTGGACGCAGAAGTAGTGGGAATATAAAGCCCCAAACTGTCAACACTTTAGTTAAATATCAAAACATGGTTGTAAAGAGTTGTGATGACAATACCATGAAAGAAGACACAGGCAAACATTGAAAGAAACATTGTGTGGAAGTCAAGGTGAAAGACTTTATTGACTGACGGAAAATAGCTGCATGTTCTCAACTCTGCAACAATCCTAGAGTTATAAGAAAGGCAGCAGAGTAAGATGATGATCGCAGGATCAGACCTAATAGCTGGCCGTAGTGCTCTCCATCCAATCACGGAAAACTCAGACCTGTGAATGTCAGCAGCGAATAGGATTTTTAGCCAAATTGTGCATCGTGTATTTGACTGCTGAAGATGGTTAGAGATCAATCAGCTGTTCACTCCAAAACCCTCACTTTAGGGAGATGCTATTTTTAATTCTGGACAAAGTTCTGGGATAAAGGCCAACAGACTGTTAGCAGTAAGGAAAACAATCTGCTGGAAAAGGACTTCACACTCACAAGCAGCTCCGATGAGCAGTGTTGGGGTTAAATGATTCATTTTCAGAATTATATTGAAAAATAATGTTTTATTGAAGTAAGGATGGCTTTCTTGCCAGCAAATACGGAATATCATGGAAAGTATGAATATGGATCATTTGGGCTCCTGTATTATTTATTTATTAATTTATTACGCTAAAAGTTAAACAACTTCTTCTATCATCACAAATATCTAGAAATGTTAGTTTAAACCAGTTTTTGTAAATATATTATCACTCTAGCTTTTAATATCGTCATGATAAAATAAAGAGAACATTTGTGTCGAGTTTTCCCAACAAAATTACTACATCACTACTACGTGTTTCTTAATGGCCACATAGTGAAATGTCAAAGCATGGTTGTGAGAGTTGTGAAACTGTGATGTAAAAAGACACAGGCAAAACACTGAAAGAAACTTATTTTTAAAATAAGACTTTATTTACTCAGATGGAAAATGCTACACATTGTTTAAAACTCCACAACAATACTAGAGTTATAAGAAAGGCAGCAGAGTGAGATGATGATCGTAGGATCAAACTTAATAGCTGGCCATAGTGCTCTCCAGCCATTCGTTGAAGATGCAGACCTGTGAACGGAGATAGAACAAAGTATGTTAGCACAAACATGCCTGTAGCGAATATGACTTATTGGGCATGCACAATGTGAAATTTTAATTTCAAATAGCTGTATTATGTAGGTTTACCTTGGCGTAGACACCAGGGTGGTTTTTCTCAGCACATCCGTAGCCCCAGGACACAACACCCTGCAGCTCACCGTTGCACACGACGGGGCCACCAGAGTCACCCTGAGGACAGAGAAAGTAACAACAATTAAAAAAATGAAATGTATATGTGAAGAAAATTCCCAATATTCTAGATTAGCAAGAGTCCTCTTGTTAAATACCTGGCAAGAGTCCTTGCCTCCCTCCAGGTATCCAGCGCAGAACATGGAATTGGTGATCATGCCGGGGTAGGAGTTGTTACAATCGGTGAAAGACAGGATGGGGATGTCCAGGCACTGCAGCTTGTTCTTGTCAGCAGCTACAAAGTGTAAAACAAAGTATGGGTGGAAAAAGCTTAAAATAACACAAATGAAAGCAAATGTTGCCCTGAAACATTCTGTGACTCCTGGCTGTGTAAATGCAGATGTTACTCACTGGAGCTCATGGTGTTGCCCCAGCCAGAGACCTTGCACATGGTGCCAGCAGGGGGACATTTGCTGGGCAGAGCCACAGGCTGCACATAGTTGTTAAGGGTGGCGGGCTTGATCAGCTTGATCAGCATGATGTCATTGTCGATGTTGTAGGAGCTGTAACTGGGGTGGCGGATGACGCGGGCGGAGCTGATGAACTGCTCGGTTCCCTCGGAGATCTTGATGTTGTGCTCTCCAAGACGCACCTCAATACGACTGGAGAGGAAGGAGAAGATTACTTGCAGCTGAGTTTCATGATGCTTTTTTTTTTTTTTAAAGCAGATTAATTCCTGCATGCATAACATGGTCTTTATGATATAGGAGTGACATACGATTGGTAGCAGTGAGCAGCAGACACAACCCAGTCCTTGCTGACCAGGGAGCCTCCACAGAAGTGGTAACCGACATTCAGAGACACCTGATGGGGCTGGGAGTTGGCCTGACACTCATACCCTCCGACGATCTTGTCATCCTCCGTAGCAACTATAACATACACGTCAGTTCTGCTTAAAGTACTCTTTACCAGCAAAACGTTTCAACGGTACAGACAAGTCTTTGAATGCAGAATGTCCTTTTGTGTATTTTTAGTCAAATCCCAAAGTGTGCATCATTTATTTGAGTACTGAAGATGGTTAGAGATCAATTTGACATTTTAAAATTTAAATTCTTAGCAGGAAGGACAGCAATCTGCTGGAAAAGGACTTCACACTCACAAGCAGCTCCGATGAGCAGAATGAAAACCAGAGACCTCATGGTTGCTGTGTGATCCAGTCGATGAGAGGACCTCACCTGGAGCTCTGGTTTATATCCACAGTCAGGAGAGCGGCCCTGCTCTCTGGACGTCCTCATTGGTCAGTGAGGAGCCAGTCTCTGTCGTGGGATGTTGGGGTTAAATGATTCATTTACAGAATTACATTTTTAAAAAAATTGAAGTGAGTGACTTTCTGGCTCAGGTATTATTTATTTATTAATTTATTACATTAAAAGTTAAACAATTCTATCATCAAAAGTATCTAGAGATGTTAGTTTAAAACTGTTTTCTTTAATGTTATCACTCTGATTTTTAACATCATCATGATAAAATAAAGCGTTTGTGTCGAGTGAAACTAAACCCAACTAAATTACTACATCACTACTACGTGTTTCTTAATGGACACACATGACTTGACGCATAAAATAAAAATAAAAAACCAAAACCCAATGAATTGTTTTATTAATATTAGGAGTGGCGTTTATCTTGACTAGCATGATGAGAGCGAGTACCTTCTGCTTATGTGCAGTCTTCAGGTGCAAGCACTGTGCTGAAAAACAGTGAAAGTCAAATAGTCTTTATTATTCACATTACTCAGTTACATTTCAGAGGGAAATATTGTTGTTTTTAAGCCCACTGCATTTATCTATCAGCTGTAGTTACTCTGCAGGATTATGGTTAAGATGCAAAATAAATGATAAGCTCTAAAATATGATTTATTGCTGTTAAGCAGTATATAGAATTTGACTTAGAACCACTTTGTCCATCTCATCTCTATATAAAAACACCAATAGTTAAACATTCTGCAACGGACCATTTTCACAATGAGTACTTTAGTCTTACTTTCAGGTTTTTCACTGGATTATTTAGTATTGCTACTTGTATTTAGGTAAGGATTTGAATCCACCACCTATTTGTTGAAAGTTGGCTCAAGTTCTCTAGTCAGATTGCACAGGTACACATGTCAGCTGTATCATTAGATGTGTGTGAACACAGTATCTCACAGCTGTGTAATTCTCAGCACCTGTTATCAAACACCTAAATTCAGATGTGAGAAGTGAGGCTGCCTTGAAAAACAGATGATAATCTTTGTCATATTTCTTACAAGGCCCATTTTTTGTATGTAGCAGGAAAGACACTAGTAACCACACCTGTCAAATAAATGTAGTGAAGTAAAAAGTACATTATTTCCCCCGTAAGTACAAAGCAGAATAAATTCGAAATACTCTTCTACACATACCTCAAAACTGTACTTAAATACAGTACTTGAGTAAATGTAGTTCACTGGTAGAAATCCTGGCACAAGAACGTTTGATCTTATGTCTTATATCTTATATTTATAAAAAAAAAAAAACAGAAGTAGCTAAAAATAAACATGAATAAATATTGGAAATATGAGACAAGGCAACAAAAACAAAAATACTAATCATAGAAAATATATTAAAGAAACACCTTATGATACAAGTGTGTTTTGAAAAGTGTCTTAAAAGACGATTTATGGACTAATTGAATATTTAAGAATAATGTTAATTTTATATATATATATATATATATATATATATATATATATA
>JAVQJD010052949.1:0-26485 GCA_036023655.1 Nannoperca australis | reverse complement strand
GTTTGAATTGGGATTATAAGTACTGCTTTTTTTTGTTGTTGTCCTTTTCTCTGTACAGCACTTTGAATTGCATCCGTGTATGAAAGGTGCTATATAAATAAACTTGCCTTGCCTTGCCTTGCCTAATAAGAATTGATGAGATATTGTTTCCTTAGTTTCTATATAAGTTTAAAATTCTGACTTTTGTCTTTTCTTTTCATGCGCTCAAGCCTTGATTTTACCCTGTCTTGTAAATTGTTGTGTTTAATTTCATGCCCAGCCTTGTCTTTTGTGTGTGGTTCAAAACTATCAAAGCATTTTCTTGTTTACACCAGCTGTAGTTTCAATACTCCAGTCTCTATCGTTCACGTCGATGTAGATGACATCGAAACTCCGAGTGCAATTACTTTTTAACTACATGCGTTATTGACAGTGATTTATTGTATTTTGGGGCAAGTGGTTTTTCTACTGGAAGAAACAGATAATCTAGCATGCTGTCACTGCTGATTTCCAAATCAAGTCACATACAGAAGCGAGAGGCAAAGGGGAAGACGGCGAGAGACAGAAAGAAAGACAGACAAACAAGAGAGAGTGGTGCTAATGACAACGTCAGAGACAGGAAAGCAATTTGAGATTTTCGCACCAGAGACCACAATCAGCTGTCATGATAAATGGTCTGAATTTGTTTTTCTCTCACCTCATTGCGCTCCTCTTTTAACTCCTCTCTCCTCTACAGCTTAAATAAATAAGTTTCATCACAAGAGCGCTACAACATATTAGCTAGTCCATCCAACCAATACACCCTCTGCAGCAGCAGAGAGGAGAAAGTCAACAATTTGATGCACATTCTGTATATAACATTTAATAAACCATTTTCTACTCTGTACTTTTTTTATAACAATCCTCATGCTCTGTCACACTTGCACACTGTCCCCGACCAACCCCACTCATCAATTAGCAAACAAATAGCGTAAATGTACACAAAATGCATGCAGTGTGTGTGCCAAAGTCAATACTTTTGAAAACCGAGGGGTTCTCTCATTAACTCTGTTTCAAAATATGATGTGGAATGAACATGGCCGTCCACACAGTCAGTGAAAAACACATATCACTTGTTTGTAAGATTGTACACTTTGATGTTTTGGTTTTATTTGTTCACGTTTGCAAATATCCATTTCTGAGACTTCTGCCAACACCAAATGCAGTCTCAACTCAAAGGGACTATTTCTTTTTCAAACCTTTTCAGATTTCCACTCAGGAAAATTGCACAAATTGAAAATGCACATAGAAACACTTACTGAGGTCTGTGGATCGTAACAAAGATACTCATTCTGGAAAGAAACATTACTGTTGCATTTTTTTCTAATGCTTTGAGCACTACAAACAAATGTTTATTAAATAAGTTATAACTGTTCTGAAATGTTGTTACACCAACATTCTCGTCTTGTGCATTTTTCAGTATGGGTTAAACAGTACTTGTCTTTCTAGGGTTCCTAAACAAACAAGCAAACAATTGCTATACTGTGAATGTCCATGTTTTTCTTAACTTTGGTAGCTTGGATTTATGAATGTCCGTGAAGATACATTCCCGCAGGATACACAAACTCTAAACTCTTAATCTCTGCACAAAATTTTAACTCTTTGAAACAACCATCAGTGTATCATCTTTGACAATAGCCTAAAAATAATGAGAGGACACTGTCTGAACCAACCAGCCTTCACTTTTATCTGTATTCTGTCTCTGCAGGCCATGGGTGAGAGCAAATTCAACAAAGCCATACTTGGAAACACTAGATCAGTTTTCTCCTTCTCCTCCCTTACTACAGTTTCCAGTGGTGATGTTAGATTCATATAAAGAGGAACGAGTTAACTCAATTCGCATGTGGAAGTGAATCCAAAATCCAGCTTTTTTATGGTGCATTCGCAGTTTGCACTTACAATATAGAGTCTCTCTGAGTCAGGATTTAACTTGTTCGTTCTGCACACACTCCCTGAGCCAGAGAACGAGTGAGAGCCGCTGCTCAGCAACCGCAAAAGTACAGAAGCAAAAGAGTCGTTCGCGAGTCTCTTTTGAACCGGTCTTCTCATCACTAGTTTCCAGTCTCTGCGTCAGACAGGAGAAAAGACCACTGTTACTTTTTGCACCATGAGGGATTTTTCCTCTTTTAAATTGACAGCAAATCACAGCGTGAAATGGAGCTTGTCTCCTCCATGTACTGTCAAGTAACAAAGCAGAGGGAGAAGAACTACACGGAAGTGCAACACTGGATGTCTATTATATTTTAGGACTTGTTCGAAAGCAACTGATAAAGAAGTCAGGGGGAAACTGCTTTAATGAATTAATGGAAGGTTGTGCTTCTGCACATGTACAGTTGGTGAGATAGAAACAGAGTGAATGAAAACCACAAGACTCTGTAATTAACTTCACCAGTTGTCATCTTCTTTTTTGTTTTTACCCATCAGAGAATAACACCATATTACAATATATCTATTCAAGGCCCTACTTGCATTCCTCACCTCACAGGTGATGATTCAAGTCTCCTCTGATGCCCAGAGCGCACTGCTTTTTCCCTTTCCCTGTACGTCCTTCACATACATAATATCATCTAAAATGTATCTCTCACTTCTTTTTCTTACACTTGGGTATTTGATGTCTTCAGGGGCCTTTGACACAGAACAGAAGAAAAAGAAAAGATAAGCATCAATAGTTCTCGTGGAAGAAGCGAGGAAGGGGACCGACCTCGAGTTCAGTTTGAAGTTACAGTTAAAGAAAAAAAGGTGCTTCGATGCCATGCCTCCAAAATTCACCACGACCCGTAGAGAGAGATGTTTCAGGCTGCTGCTGCTGATGATGAAGATGATGAAGATGACGATGAAGATGATGATGGCTATTCGTGGAACGTTTTTGAGTTGAGTTGTTGCTTTGCAATTCACTCATATTATTGACCTCTCAAGGATTGCGCCTAATATTAAGTGTGTATGTAGCTGGTGCAAATCAGCATTTTCCACCTTGCAGAGCAAGAAATAGCAACAAAAAAAGAATTCCTTAGAAAACCTTTAGTTACTGTTATAAGACTGAAGCTAAAGTGAAATGTCAAAAAAAGTCAGCAAACTACACAGTTGATTATCCTGTTAGAGGACATGGAAATAAAGTAGGATTGTTCTATTATTGAATGGTGCCGTTAGTTAGCTTGAGGATTACACGTATTGTAAGGAAAATGTTATCTGTTATCTATGTTCTAACATATTTCCCACTTTGGTTGCTTAGCTTACTATAACAAAAACAAAACAAAGCATAAGCCCCAGAGATTAGATTTATCCTTTGTTGTTCAAATGTTTTTCTTTAACAAGAGCAAAAGTTTTGAGGATAAAGATTAATCGATGTGTTACATACATAACACTATTTTGAATACTTTGAAATGAAAATCGCTTAAGTTAGACTAAACCCTGATATGGTATACTGGTTCCCACATGGTGGCTGTTCCAGTCTTGAATGGGGCTTTTTCTAACGTAGCATAACTAAAAAATTATCTTTAGTTCATAATATGCTCCTTGGCCTTGGAAATAACGTTACATTAGCATTACTTCTCTAGGTAGCAAGCTAGTTAGCAGCTTACATTAGAGCAGATAAACACTGTATAATCTATTCTTTACATTTTGTTGTTGTGTTTTTTTTTTTTTTTTAAAACACCCTTCTCTTTGTATACTGTTATCACTCTTACTACTTGTACACATTTTCAACATGTGGATTAATCCAAAGCTTAACAAGCCTGCTGTGCAGTTACGGTTGCTAATCAATGATTGGACAATTGCTGTTCAGGGGAGGGGTGTACCTGCACCTGACTCACATGTCATGTCAAAATCTGACAAGTGTGTTAAAGTCTATTTATCTGCATGAGAATTCCGTCTCACATATTTTATTTGATGACTCAGTCGGCTGACAGTCTGGTTATGCGCTCCTGCGTGTCTTTTTCAAGGTTGCACAAACCGTGATGCTTTCTTTGTTTCTGGCCTCAGGTGCTGTTGGCCTACAGGGAGCTTCAGGCTGGCATTCTGTTCCTGCCTTTCTGCTTGTTATAGCAGAGTATCAGCGTCTCAGAGGAAACCCATATAAAAAAGACTGGCAGCACAGGAGAAAGCCACTGATGTAATGACATAATGCATGACAAAAGTGGGATCTGAATAGTAAAATATATTTTAATTGTGCTTTTATGTGGATTTATAGCCTGCTGTTTGGGTCTGCGATTGTGAGAAATACGCCGAAGGGGTCTGTAAGCATACAAATGTGTATTTCCACCATATGTAATAAATATTCATTCTTGTGGTCTTGCAGATGCGTGCACATCCTCCATCATCCTCCATCTCTCATTCTACTCAGATTTATATTTAACAGCAGTGGGACACAGGAATTAGTGGTGGAATATAAGTACATTTACTCAAATACAAATTTGAGGTTCTTGTACTTTACTTGAATTGGATATTGTGTTAGGGCTCTGGGTCTTTGGCGTGTGTGTTCTGTCTTGGTGTGTTCTCCTTCCCCTCTTCCCCTTCCCTGTTATCCCGGGCCTGGGTTGTGGGGACATGGCTGAGCTCCCTTTCACGCACCTGCTTCCCTACCTGATCGCTCCCAGCTGCCTCATCAACTTCATTAACCCGCTGCATATATACTCCTGCTCTTCAGTCAATCGTCGCCAGATCATTCAGTCAACTAGTAGCTTGTGTTCTCCACCGCTTTCTAGTTATTCTAGTTAGTTTCTTCTGCTTTGCTGTGCTTTGTTTGACTGCCAGATTAATTGTCTTTCTTCGTCTCCAGCCCTCCAGATCTCCACTCTCTGCTTCCCAGTTTTCCCGATCCAGTTGTGTATGTTCATTTTTCCTTTGGACAGAGCAAGGCTAGCTGTTTCCCCCCATTTCCAATCTTTGTGCTAACCTATGCCAACCATACAGACATAAGTGTTATCAATCTTCTCGTCTAACTCACGACAAGAACAATTTCAGGACTTTTACTTGTTGTGGAGTACTTTTACAGTGTGGTATTACTTATTTTACTTGATTTATAGATCTGAATATTTTCTCCACTTCCATCAGGAATGACTGTCCCCTTTCATGTGAGTCAAAATAAAACAGCTTCTGTGTCTTTTATGCCAGCTACTTTTTTTTTCTCTTACCAGAATGCTCTACATCTACGTTAATATATGTCCACAACTCAAAAAGAACTTACCCAGCATCTACATGCTAGTTCACCACTGAGCCAACACACTGTACTTTTGAGTTTGATAACTAATGCCACCTCCGAGGCTAACGAGTTCGCTCGATTTCTTTCTTCTGTCCTTTTTCTCTCTCTGCCTCTGCTCGAGGGAAAACTCCAGAAAAGAAGGGAGAAAGGGGCCAGAGGAGAAAGGTTTCTGGGAAAGAAGTGATTTATTCCAAGGCATTTCCAGGGGAACATCATGAATAAATTCAGAGTTAGGTAAGCATTCATACATGGCTCTCTGATTGTTTCATCTTGTCCCTGTGGAGAAAAAAAAATAGGGGGGTGTTACTGTTCATGATGCATGCATGTTTAATTCTTGGAGCTTCTGAGGAATTCAGCTTGTATTTTTACAGAATATCTGCCACAAAATGGATATTGTATACTGATTATTATTATTATTATTATTGTTGTTGTTGTTGTTATGTATTTCATTTTATTATTTTAATTAGGTTGTTGTAAGGGAGTTTGCAGCATCATTGGATCATTGTTTAAAATCCCTCTTACATTCATGTATTCAATTTAACAAAGAGGTCAAAGGATCAACTACGCCGAGATACCTGAAGTGAGAACTCCCTCTTCTGCAAGGAAATTCTGAAGATGGCGTATTTCGTGGACGGGTTGACAGGATAGTTTTCACCTAATTTTAATTTATAACCATACAATTTTGCTTGGAAACAAGAGCAAGTTGTCTTCATACAGGGTTACCTTGAACAATGGATTCCTCTTTCATGGTTTCAACTGCTGTGGCAATGAAATTGCTCAATTACCGGATGGAAGGGTCATGGGGAAAGAGGGCAGCCTTGTCTTCTCTCTCTGAAGAGAGAAATACACGAAAGTCTATTGTTTGTGTAAACACAGTACCAGTCAAAAGTTTGGACACACTTTCCCATTCAGGTGCATGGCTTGTACTGTACATGCCAAAGGAGCTGTGTTCAAATGAAATTTGGGCAAATGCTAAAAGTTTTCATAAGGGAGGAAGGATATTACAACAACCGTGCCTTCCTTAAATAGATCCAGTTTTATCAGGGGATACATGCTGTGTTCACACTGTTTCTACACATTTAGCAAGACACTTTTATAATCTTTTCTTTTTTGCGCAGGAGGCATAGTCTTTGTTTTTGTATTATATTTAAATTATACTTACAAATTGTCCTGTTTCTTGATTTGCGGTTCAAAATGTGTTGCATTATCACACCTTTTAAAAGAATTCAGGGAATGTGAAATTGAGGATGAATTTCAGGTGTGAAAACCAACGGCATGCATTTGTTCACTAAAAGGTTTAGCTCATAAAAAGACAAATGGTCAAGCATTTAGCGCTGTGATAATGGAACAGGAGAGTTTTATGTTAAGTAAACACTCACTTCACAAGATCCAGAGAGGACGAACCACGCAGAAAAATAACTGGACGTACATTTCAATTGTGTAAAAACATAGTCAACAGATGCCAGAAGTAGGTGAACTTTTTAAATCCATGGCTGTCATCATTATAACCTGCAGACTGGATTGAAAATAGATTCATACTTTTTTTTGTCAGATGAACTGAACTTTACTAACTTCATCTCAAATTAAACTAACGTCTTCATTCATCCATTGGGAAAACAATTTTTGCCAAAGAAAAACATGAAAAAACCAATGTGCTCTCGCTATTCACTGTAAAAGAGGTTCCCAGAGGTTAAGGCAATAATGGCAACAGTGTTCTTTTAAACATTTGAGTTAAACATTAAAAGAAAAGTATAACGCCTCTCAGCAGACTGAAAATGAAAAAAGGACTAGAACAAACTCATTTTCAAATGTATGTGAGTTGCACCGTATTGTATAGAAAACCTGGATCAGCACAGACCAGAGAACATCCTTATTTTCACAAAATCCACTTAACATTTTGTCTTGAAGGTAAAAGCGAAAATCTATTTCCACTCAGGGAAAAGGAAAATACTGTTTAACAATTCGATGTGGGGATGTAATTGGCTTCCTCAATAATTCACAAACTTTTTCTCACTTAAGCTATCCCAATTAATTTAGGATGAACACTTCAAATATCTTTGCCCTTTGCTCACACTCAATACGTCTCTTCTTGTGACAAGAAAGAGCTAAGGGAGTGTGGCTGCTCTGTAAATATATAATACAGTTTTTGAATCAATCAGGAACAATCTAGACATGCTCATCAAAGAATAATTTAAATGGAAATGATGTTTACAAAAAGGATGGCTTGGATGGCTTGTTTGTTGTGTTTAAAACAATGCCATTTTGAATCAGCTTCCCTTTTACTATACAAACCCTGTCAGATACAATGAGTGCTCCAAGCAGTATCTTTTAAACCACTTAAATTTACAATGGCACAATATGAAAGCTGACGGAATGTTTCAAAATAAAGTTTAAGTTTTAAAATGAATTCTTTGTTTACCAAATACCCCCCATAGCTGCACTCACTGCCCTCCACACATTAAGTAGACATTTGTTCAGAGAGCTCTGGATGGCCTGCAGTGCGTCATCCCTTAGAATTCAGTGTCTTGCTTCAGAGCATTTTAGCTGTGATGGTGATCACTGCAGATGTAATACCACCAACAGAGTACACCTTACTATCAGCGACAGAATTCTGCAGGTTTTACAGCCAAGCCAGTGGCTCTTAAACACAAATTACAGTTGAGGCTGATGAGAATGTCATTAGCTTTGCATGCACTGGGCCATAAAGCAAAGTACAAGACAAATTAAAAATGAAACTGGATGATGGCACTAGATGAAAAATCAGGGGATCTGGGATCGCCATTACAATTTAACCTGAGGCTGACATGAATGTCTCCATCAGATTTTATAGCAAATTATTGTATAGTTATTGAGACATTTCACTTGAAAGTACAAACGTTAACCTTATGGTGGCGCTAGAGAAAAAGTCAGGGATCACCAAATACATAAGGGTTCATCCTCTTGGAAACAGGAATACCTGTGCCACATTTCATGGTTGCTGAGCTGTATCAGTCTGAACCATAAAAAGTATGTAAAGATGGATGACGCATCTCCACTTTCTCCCATTGTAAACAATGAAGCCACCCTCACAGTTGTCAATCATGATGTGAATAGTTATTGTTGCTTTATGCCTTATAGTTTATTAATTCAACATTAATAAGTACAACATTTTGGTTCCCAGGGTGTGTGAAATACTAGAAACTTACTTTGTCTGTTTAGCTCCTTAGCTTAGTTTCACCACTCACTCACTCACTCACTCACTCACTGGGGGACAAATGTACTGCAGACTAAATGGCTTATTAGAAAATGAAAACCTCAGGAGTATTGACTAGTATATTACAAACATTTATAACTGCACCATTGCAAGACAGAGAGATTAAGAAAAAGATTTTTCACTGTTCAACTTATATTTTTAGAAAACAGGCACTTAGTTAAACACTAGCATGTATGTTGTGTATTCATGCCCTCTAATGAGCCATTAAAGAACAGCCTGCTGTGCTTTTTGTGTTAACCCACCAGTACTACTAACACAAGGACAACATTTCAGTCCACAGTGGATCCTCCTCAGGTTAATGTAAATACCCACGCTGTCCTTGTTTTAACAATAATTGTTTAGAAGAGAAGCTATACTATGTGGGTTTACAGCAAACATAGAATCACATACCAGTGTCAAATGGTTCAAGGGTATACAACATTTTTTTCAAAATTTAAGAAGTAAAAGTGAGGAAAAAACCTAATAAAAGCCACTGATAAAGAGGATAAATGGTACAAAGAGAACTGAACTGAGGGGAAAAGTAGTCGGGTTGAAGGCGTTTGCAAGACAAGTCTTGTGCTTATTGGAGAATTGATTAATGGAGCTTTAGAGAGAACACGGAAAAGCAGAGGGTCCCTTGTGACTGCAGTACACACTGGCGATAAGAGACACTTCTTATTCGCTCATACAACCATCAATGATTGTCAAGGAGAAGCTTAAATGTGACTGGAGATGTCTCTGTACACCGTGCTACAGGAGAGAAAATCAATACTGAATGTTCAACTGTGATTTCATTAAAGCTTATCATGATAAATTTACAATTGTAGGAGGGCTCCTCCATTCTACCTTATCTGTTCTTATGGATATCCTTTTTCTATTTGTTATAAATGAGGGAAAAAATACTTTCAAACAGTTTTTTCCAGCTTGCAGGTGGGTATGTTGGAGTACAGCTCCATGGTCCAGGTACAAGGATACACCGCTGTTCTTGAACGCACACACATCATTAGAGATGTTTATCATTGTGTGGGTTTATGTATGCAAACATCTCTCTCTGTCTCTGTATGTGTCATCTAAGAGTCCCTGACCAGGTTTATCCAGCGAACATACATAAAACCCTGTTTTTCTGCAGCTTGATGTCATTCTCATTAAACTGCAAAAGCCCTACGACAGCTCTTGCTGCTTTATTTGGTTTGTTAATGAAATGTGCTTCTCCTCTGGTGCCTCAGCATCTAATCTAATTAAAACTCCGTAAAGGTTTTGAATACAGATACATTTCACTGTCTGGTGGGTGGTGTAATACCGTAAAGTTACAGTGAAACAGCAGTTAGAGCTTCTTTAGTTTCAGTCATGTGACTTATTTCTGGATGAAATGGAATAGAGAAGTCCGGATGTCACGTCTAGGCTAGCCTCTGTAACTAAATGTAAACACTCAGTTAGCATTTTTTTTTTATCTACCTTTCTGAAAAAATGAAGCCTGTTCTGAGAGTATTTTTTATTTAAGAGGGAATATGTTTTACTTTTGACAGAAAGAAAAAATTGGAATTAAAATATAAAAATACTTGGGCATGGACACAGGAATAACATGGAAAATATATTCTTCACTTCACTGCCTTTAAATAGTTATAGTAATTTTAGTAGTCTTTTCGTCTGCAATGTTTATACCTCTGGGCTTCAATATATGCTGTTCAAAATGTATAATATACGTATAAGCCACATACAGTATATTCAACACCTGCACACAGTGTTTCAAGTAATTTATCAACAATCTGCTGCCAGAATCCGCCACACACCTGGGATGTTATGCAAATGACATGCT
This sequence comes from Nannoperca australis, assembly GCA_036023655.1. NCBI lineage: Eukaryota > Metazoa > Chordata > Actinopteri > Centrarchiformes > Percichthyidae > Nannoperca > Nannoperca australis. The sequence continues at coordinate 16,222 of JAVQJD010052949.1, read as the reverse complement.
TCAAATGGTGTTGAGCTTTTATAAGGACTGAGCTTCAACTCCCTCACTCTTGACACTGAGCATAAGGATAGTATAGACTGGTGTCATCACAGAAACATCTGAAGCCCCCCACCTAGTGGACACAGATGTGAGCTGCTTGAGCAGAAAACAGATGGCTGGGAGTTATGAAGAAGAACATTATATTTTCTGTGGCTTATCATGACCTCGGTGAACAGGGAGAATATAAAAAGAGCTGGAAAAAGGATTGTCTGCACTCCAGTGTGCTTTCACAGTGGTGGATAACCAGCACACTCAGGGTGATTCTGGCACTGAACGTATTTTTTCGAGCGATTCCACATCTTGTTCATAGCATTTTATTCCCAAGTGTGCGCATGTATGTTGAGTAGTTGGGGAGTAGGAGGAGATTAATTCATATTTGTACTTGTTGTTTATTCCACAATTCTCTCAAGACTGTTTATACGTGGCCCACACACAGAAGGTATCATCTGGAAATCCTGTATGTGCAGGAGATTTACTTGTGTTTCTGAATATTCTCAAATGCTCTGCACAAAGGTCGATTTGAACAGTGGTGGTATTTTCAGTGAGTGAGGACACATCATTTTGAAATGTGTCCCGGACATCATCAGACTGGGTTAATATCTGTCTCATTATTGGTAATTTCACACAACGGCCTCCTCAAAGCTGCAACAACAGAAAGTATTTATAATTTTACAGTTCACATCGCAGGGTTCAGATTGATTCATTAGAGATGAAATTTGTTCTGAATGAGCTCCGTAACTCGGGGTGGTTTGTGTGTGTGTGTGTGTGTGTGTGTGTGTGTGTGTGTGTGTGCGTGTGCTCGGAGGTGGATGGCTGCATCTGAAGCCTTAATGTCGTACGTGCTGTGCTGCTGAGAGGTCTGCTGTGTAGTGGGACAGACACATACCCAAGTACTTGTTCAAATGGCAGTTTTAAAGCCTCGTTCATGTTGACAGAAGAGGGCAGCAGGAAAGCCTTCCAGAGGCATCTCACAAAAGCATTAACTCTAATTTTACAGCATATTCAGGGATATTTATTTATCCCATTTCATGAGTCCGTTTTTTTTAATGTAATATCACATATATTGCCTCTCTGTTTGCAGTTATATACACTAACCTGTAAATGGCCAACCAAGAATCAATGAGCAGCAACTCTTTGTTCCACAGAGACCAATGCTGAAAATAGCTGCTGTCTGTCACCTTTGATAATCCTGCACAGTTACTGCTCTTTACCCCCCTGTGCAAAGTTAAGTTGCATAATCAATTGAGCTGCATAGCAACTCATGAGCACAAAAAAGTCAATGATGCCAAATGACGAGGGAAGAATGCAAAAACTATTCTCTTTCTCAGCTTGGAATAATATTACTGAACCTACAAAGGCCTTCCCTGTTCCTATTGTATTCTCAGTAATGATTTTATCTTGTCTTGTCTCTCCTCTCTTCTTCTGTCCTCTCCACACGTTCACAATCCAAAAATTTAACTGTATTGCTGAGAGTTTTTCTTGTTTTTGCCTTTGTATGTGACTTGATATGATCAGATGTTGACTGAAACTTCGGATCACTACAAAGTGACAACCAGCAGCCATTTGTTTTGTTTTTCCCTCTAAAACATGTAAAACTGCTTTGCATTTCTTTCTGTTGCGCCTCATTTGCAGATTGAGAAGGTTAAAGCTGCGCTTGTGACTCGTGATCTATATTCTTTCCTAGGGCATAACCCCCATTGACTATGAATATAAGGTTAAGCGATAGATCTATTCAAAAAGATAATGTGTGCATTATTAATCGTGATCCTCAAAGGTCAAATCTTTGGTTCAAACTGCAAGAAAAAGAAAAGATACCTCAAAAAGAGACCTCTTTGTCATGTAATGACTTCAAAGCTCAAATTCTAATCATTTGTATTTGAACTTTAATTCAACCAATGTTAATTTATTGTATTATAAGACCATTGAGATGTTTACTAAATGCAAAGTGAAAATAAAATCGTCATTCCTAAAAACCTGACATTTAGAAAATATTGCAGTGAAGTTGCGTGTACAAAAGCAACAACCAACACGGCAACATGTCTCAGCAGTAAAATAGGTCAACATTTTTCCAATATGAGGCGCCCGGAGGCAGTATTATCAACACCCAAGTTAGAGTTGCAACACTCATAAAGCTCATAAATACCTTTAAAAAGGATCAAATTTAACAGTGACGAAGAAGACTGGGTTCAAGTCAAAGCTTACTGATAAACCAATTAACATGATGATAGTTAACTAGCACTACAGACCTCCGAAATTGCCAGTGAATTAAATCACTATCTCTGTGAGAGTCTCAACGAAAACAAAATACTTCACATAGCTGCTATTTAATGGAGTGAGGTGAACAGTCCCACAACCTGGAGTAAGCAGCATCAAACCTGGAGCCCTGAGCAAAAGAAAAAAAATGTAATATAGTGTAACAAGTTATAGTTCCACTTTTTCCACAATCATTATGGGTTTACATTCAAAGAAAGCCGAAGGATGCCTTCAAGCTGTTGCAGGAAGCAATCTCACGGGAGTCATTCAGTCCATGGAGTCCGATCACTCCATGGTTCAAACACATGAGGCTATTAAACAGAACAAGGTGCACTTTGACTATTATGAAAACCCCGTTTCTCTCATGATGTTCACATTCTGTAACACGATAATGTGTCACCGTACACAGCTGAAGAGTTGTTTTATGCCCACCAGGATGAAGTCAAGAGTCAATCACCACCTCTAAACATCAGTGAACTTGCATGTAAGCTCTCTTGATTAGTGCTTAATATTCCATTTATGCTCAATTCAAGCACTTTTCAGTGTTTTGTCTGATGTGTGTCTCTAAGTATATGGCTTCTATTATCATTGTTTAAAATTTTCCAATGACTTATGTTCGCCCATTCCACTGTTGTATAAAGAGCATTAATGATTAAAATATGATTATTAGATCAATTCATGTGGTGTGATTGTCCTTTTTCAACAAAAAATGCCCTTCAAAATAAAATAATTGTACCAAATCCAATCCGAAACGTGGATGTGAGATTCTTTATCAAACCTTTGCAAGAGAATAAACACGGTTAATCAATTGAATCAAAAGTTCCTTCTTGACCTAGGAAACAGCATTTAAAAAAACAATCTCACTTCTGCTGAGGAAGATTGTCTGTTGCAATTGAAGCTCCAGAATAGCTACTAAATTGACTTTTTGGTGAGATTTTTTAGTCACCTGTTGTTTCCAAGGCCATGAATGGACTTCCCATAATAACCTTTTTTACTTCCCTGCAAGTTCTTTGACAGATGTTAATATCAGCTTATTCCACCACGTATGACAGTATCAGATATATATTGTATATCAACTTGTTGCAGCTCTTCATTGAAGCTATGTGATGTTTACACTGAAATATTCAAACTTAGGAATCCATGTTTTTATATGTTTATATACATGTTTAATTATACATGCACCATTTCATTAAATCCAAACTTCAGCCTGACAAATTAAGTATCTTTGGAAACTTGGGATCTCCACTAGAATTTAAAATGAAGTTCTGTCAGTTTCATCAATATTTGGTTACACAACACAGATTTGTAGCCTATTTACTGACAAACTTGACGGCTCCTGTTTGTTAAGTGCGCTGAAAAATCTGAACATTGTTGCACAATGGGGATTTGTTTTCTTCATGCTTTCCCATGAGACGCTTGTGCATGTTTGTTTTGCTGGGGCGACCATCTGCAGCTACTGAACGGTTTTATCTTGTTCAAGGACATTGGTGTGCACGCACATTGGCTGTCACAGAGAATATGAACGCAACCTTTTACATGGACTCTTTTGACTTTGTGTTATGAGCTTATGTGAATGTGTGTCTTGTGTGTGACACACATGTGTGTAAGGGGTGCTTCATTATATTGAAATCAATAAAGGTTTCTGTGATTGGTAATTTTCTTTTCCTGGATCTCAATATCTGAATCCAATTTGTGACTCTTGCAGCCCAGTAGCAATCTCTCTTGTCTGAATTGTACAGATGCTCTTGCCTGTGAATGGATATAATGCTTGACTGAATAAATGGGAGTTGCACTACTGCCATTCTAAATCATTTCAATTACACTCAGAGGTCAGTGAATATAAACAAGGCATGGACATACATTCCCTACGACTCATTTTTATGAAAATGCAACACAGTGCCGCACACCTAGTGCATACATCATGTAAAAAGGTTTTTTGAAAGGTACTTATGACCTGCCATCAACGGCTCTTTGTGGGTTGAAAAATGTGTGTTTGGGCATATTCTAGTGATAAGCAAGCTTTTTCTTCACATGCATTTTTCTATGCATATGTTTCTGTACATTATAGAACTGTTATTCCCGGCTAGGAATACTTGGAAAAATGTAACTAGTCAACTAGTTTGAAAACTAGAAATACGATTTGTAAGAAGAAAAAAAAAGATATATATATATATATATACACATATCGAGTCAGCTGTAACACCTAACCCCTATATGTTGCAATTTAGTGTGTGTGTGTGTGTGTGTGTGTGTGTGTGTGTGTGTGTGTGTGTGTGTGTAAAAACTAGTTAGCACATTAGCACAGAGGTCTAAACATGGCCAAATGTAATGGTAATTTTTTTTTAAATAGATAGCTAAAGGTAATGGATAAACAGCTTAAATAGTTAGCTAAATGTAATAGCCAAGAAATAGCTACATAACAGTATAAAGGACTGAAACGAATAGCTAAAGGTAATGGTTAAACGGTGGCAGTAGTTAGCTAACAGTAATGGTCAAATGGTTGAAATAGCTAGTTATCACTATAAACGGTTGAAACAATGCAGAAACTGCTGACATAGATAACAAATAATGATTAAACTGATGCTAGCTAGCAGTCATCATTAATGGATAAAACATTCAGATTCTGCCATTTCAAGTAGTAGTACAACTTAATGTGTCCAAAACTTAAACATTGACAGTCCAATTGTATGGCCACATTATTGTACAACAGTTTCCACTTTTATACAATCAATAGTATTAACGTGTCTCTTAAAATCAATTCAAATGTAATTTGTAAAAAATAAGTAACCTCAGTTATGAAAGTCAGAATGTTTCGTTAAGGTGTTGTGTAATTTTCTACACTTTAGACATCTGCATGTCTTGGGTTTGCCTGTAAGTTGATACTTCATCATCACATCAAGGCTAAAGATGTGGAGACGGCAAAGGACTGGTGATTACTCTCTGGAAAGGCAGTGTGTTCCCATTCATGGGTGACATTGGCTGAGACTGGAAAAACTTTACCCCAACTGTTCAAAGAGCTCTCCTGTGATGCCTCTATAACCCCACATAACGAGATTTTGCAAGTTTTTCATCAGGAAGAAATTAGATATGTTATTGAAACTGTGCACTCTGATGTGGTCCTCTTTGCTAATCTGATTTTAAAGCTATCTTTGGTTCAATAATGACTCAACACCATAAGCTTGAGACAGTGTCAGCTGAAATGAAACATTACAGAAACATCAAAAAAAAGCTTAAAAAACTAATAGGCTCTTGCTGGCATGTAGGAAAGCCCTTTTATCATTCTCATTACTCACACACTGTGTCTTTTGAATGCACACTGTGGTAAAACATCCGCTGCATCAGGTGACTGTGCTATAATATTTCATGTGTATCGCTCCAACAAGACCAGTCTAACAAAGGTTAGTGGGGTCACATGTAAAAAGAAGTGATACTTTAAAGTCAAACTGAAGTTTAAATTCATTTTTTCTAGGAATTCAGTAAGTATATCTTGTATGTGTACTTACTACCAAACAGAACAGATTACATGTAATTTATTTTTCTGCCGTGACAGCGCCGATCACATTAGTATTCTCCACTGGGCGTCAGTTTTTGGTTCTGGTGCTGACAGTACTGTCATTTGATTGCTGCGATATCTATGTTTAAATATGGATCCGAATATCACTTCAGTTTCATTGGCCACAGTTACCAGTTTGGGGCAGACGTTCTTTGCCCTTACTTTGTACCAACTGTGATTTAAGTGCTTCCTGTGTTACACTGTGACTCGGCACGTTAGTTACTCTGAGGAGCTGAGGTTACAGAACAACCTGCTATTGCGACATTGGACAGTCTGGTCACTTGCAGTCAGCACGACTTGATATATGAAAGAAAGACAGCTAAGGCTAGCTAATGCTAGCTAGGAGCCTATAACAGGCTGGGCCTGCAGGAGCAGTTTAAGAAAATCATGGTCTTTTCAATCTAACTCTTCTGATTAGAGAACGATCCACTGCAGGCAGCATCATCCAAAAACGTAATGTTTAGAGGCGTCACAGACACCACGTCCTTAACACAGGTAGACAGGCGTCAGATTGGCCTCCTGCCTGATCATCGGTGGGCCTGCTTTTAGGGAGGGCATGTGTGTTTAAAGTAGCCTATATGTATATCTATGACAGAGAGAGAGAAGAGACACAAACATAGAAAGCATGGGATGTCTTGACAGCTTTTGGTAATTCAAGAAATGCTCCACACACCATATGCTTTAATCAGGAAGATAACCAGCATGTCACCTCGATTGGAGTCACTTAAAATTATAACTGCCATATGACACAAATACAATGCCCGTACACTCGCAACTAATCACTTTAAGATTTCACAAGATGCTTGGAGGAAGTGCCGAGGCAGATGCGTGGAGAGTTTTTTGTTGCAGGATATTCTTCAGCATTCGTCTCAGTATCAGAATCCAACATCAGCAAATAGACAGGAGCTACATGGTGGGTCTGAAGCTGTCATGTTCTGGTATATGAAAATAAAATTCAGCACCACACATGTTCTATTATGCTAAAATGAGATTACAAGGAAAGAGTGGAGGTCAGAATACAGATTATCAACTCAATAAGAAGTCAGAGCTAATTGGGACAACATACTGTGGAAAGCGGCTGTATCCTCAAGAGGTCCGTGTTATTAGATCCACTGTAGTATACACGCTTAATAGTCTAGGACAGTGGTTCCCAAACTTTTTGGGTTGTGAAACCCTTGCCACAGGAGGCACATTTACCAAATAGTGATTTTTCTCTCTAAACTTCTCAGATGGTTTGATTTAAATAATTGTACTGTTCCTGTAGAGACAGAACTATCGGTATTTCACAAACAAAACAAAACAATACAGGAGCCTGCAGCCATCCTATGGGCTCTGTGAGACTGTACTAAACATGTTGACAATGCTAAAATGCTAATGTTCAGCAGGTATGTTTACCTCGTTACCATCTTAGTTTAGCGTGACAGCATGCTAACATTTGCTAATTATCAGGTTTACAATGGCTTCAGAAAGTATTCAGACACCTTCACTTTTTACGCACTTTATTGCATTGTAGATTAAATTTGAAATGGATTCAATTGCCCTTAATGATAAACTGAAAATCTGTTTATAAAAATGTTTAAACTGAAGTCTCTAGCAATTGTGTCAATTTCAAATTGAATCTACAACACAACCACTGGTCTGGAACACTCAGACTGCATCAGAAAAACAGGCATTATAAATGAAACCCCAGGCAACACTCCTGTTGAATCTTTCAAAAGTTCCCAAGATCAGTCACAAGATTCTTCACATTTCTGTCCGACTTTGACTTTTCATCAATTTTTCATGTGCTTATTTCTTGTGAAATTACCTCTTAAGATCTAAAAATACCTTCACATGAAACAACGTGAGAAAGAGAAATCACTGGGATTGAAGGCTGTCATGTACTCGGGCCTATGCAGATGTGATTAAGTGGATCCACATGACTGATGCTCGAGGCTTTGACAGGGCAATTTACTTTGTCAGTCAACTCTCACCAGCTCCTTTTGACCCACCAAATCTTTCTAGGCTGGGTTTAAAAAATGTAATAATAGCACCAGGAAAAAGAGGGAATGACTTGGTTTGTAATATCCTCAGTCCTATTTTAAGTAGAGGAGGTACAGAAAACTCTGCAAAAGGGCACTGAAGGCAGACTGTTCCTCCCCAGGAGAACGATGTTTCAAGACAAAAGTGCAGCTAAATTGCTTTGATTCTTTTGAACTGCCCAGGATAAATTGTTCTTCAAAACAACATGATTACGATTACTTCTTAAACAGAATTAACTGCAAACATTTGCATTTTTTGGGAGGGTGGTTGTGTTGTGTTGTGTTGTGTTGTGTAGGTGTTGTTTTTTGTTTTACTCATATTAGACAACAATTTATTGAAAGGAAGGAAGGCATTTTGGTAGTTTGCCCTTTTAAATCTGACTCTTTGGTAATCAAACCCCAAAACAATTCACTTGGAAAGTCAATTTTCCTTTTTTCTTTGACTAAATTAAGTATAACACTGCTCTCTGCTGGTCGAAAGGTTTAACTGCAGTAGGAACTTCAGTTCAACACAGCACCTGATTCTGCTAAGACTACAGTTCCCATCAAATAATGTATGAAAAGTAACAAAATACTGCTGCAACATTATAATTGTTTCTGTTCTCCTAACTTGGTTTCCATTGTTGTTATCAATATGCCTTTTTGGAAAAGATTTTTACTGTTTACTCAGTATCTCATATCAGACTATTACAATCCTATATTGTTACTCCTCAGAGATCTCAAACTATTGAGATAATTCGCTTTTGGCATGCAATCCCATTCAATTGTCAGATTTCTGACATTGATCTTTAAAACGTAAAATTCAAGTGCTTTTCAAGCACTTTCAAGGTACATAAACTCAAAATATCCAGACTCTTTAAGCCTTTATCATCACATATAACAAATATGATGGGATCATTTAATTCATCATCAAATTAAGATTTTTGGTTTACGAGGGATTGTGTAGAAGATCAAGCATTTTATAAGGAGTATGCTCAAATTCAAGCATATTTCTAACCTTGAAAACATAACGGTTAAAATAAAAATATGTCCACAGACATTCAACTTTGTATGTCCATTTGAGGTTGTAGCCTTCAGAATTTACCATGCTGCGTATTATAGTTTATTCTCTGCAGAGCATGCATTAAAGCTTCTCATGCCTGAAACAATCGTGTTCTTCATGCTCATTTTCTCCTACACTTCTGATGTATTGTTTCTGAGGGAGAGAGGCCTCTGGCTTATACAATATTCAGTAAACCAACTTTTTAGCTTGCCAGGAGAGAAGAAATAAATTATCTGTCAGCAGAGGTTTTGCAAATTCACATTTGTCCTTCATATTGGAAATAGTATACCATGTTATTTAGTTATATTTAAGATAGAAGCACAGCATGTATATTTTATATACAAATGTATATCTCTCAATTGCCTGCAGCCACATTTTGACAACTAGGCAGAGGTCACATGAACGCAGCTGCTTATACTGAAGTGTCCCTTCTCTATACTGCAATATAATTGAAAGAAATGTATGTTGTAACTACCAGTATGAATACCACTGCAGATAAAATAAAATAAAAATCACTTTATTTAAACTTAAGTGCAATTTTCAGTCATGATGCAGAATGAAAAAGGCAATACACCTTCTATAAACATTTATTTCTTTATTAGCCAGACGTAAATAGCTCAGACAAGGACTCCATATTGTTTCAGAACATCTGTGTATTTTGCAATCTTGGCCTCGACGTTCTTTTCTGCCAGCTTGGTCAGCTTGGTCACTGTCTTTTTCTTGGTGTAGCGGAGCTTAGCCTTCTCCTTTCTCTTCTCCTCCAGGGTGGCTGTGATAGCCTGGTACTTCCAGCCGACCTCGTGTGCAAGACGCCCCAGGAGAGCGAACTGAGGGGGTAAAGAAAAATCAAGGTCAGTAAGCATCTTGGTGTATCATTGAAAAATGGAACTATGTGCTTATCTTTGTACCACCAGCAGCTAAAATTTACAACAAATATTTCAAAAATATTCGTAAGTGATTTCACAAGAAGTATTTGTTACATTTAACAAGTTGGAGTTTTTATGATATAAAGCTTCAACTTGAGGAGGTACAACTAGTTCCTGACTCAACTCAGCAATCAGATCCGAAAAGTTTGTCTCATCAATAGATGATCAGCTTCGGGATAAAGTGCTCATCACTGTCAAGTAAGAACTGTTGTGGCAGGTAAACTGAAGCATCTTGAATCAAGTTGATCCATTTTTGTACATTTTACAGCCAAATAAGCTATATAAATAAGTAAAATGTGTGACCTTAAAAATCTTATCTAGCCATCTCTTAATCAAATATTTGAGGCTCACCTTGCGAGTGGGCTTCAGGCGCACAATCTTAAGAGCAGCTGGAACAACCATGCGCTTCCTCTGTGGAACAAAAGCCAGAAATCAGATAAAGAAGAAAACGGCACATCTAAACATTCATAAGACGGCTTGTCTCAGACATTGGTTTGTTTTCAGTCAAAACTCAAACAAGGTAGGTAAGGTATTTAATGACATCACAGACAGCAGAGTTACAACCCTTGGTTGTCGTCCACTGAGATTCATCACCTTGTCATAGGGCGGGGGGATACCGTCGAACACCTTCAGCCTCTCCAGAGCAGCCTGGCCTCTCTTGGTTTTATGAGGCAGCATACCTGGTTAGCAGAGAAGAGAATACTAGTAAGTTTAATACATTTTCAATTGGCAACAGTTATCGCTGTACCAAGTGTTATTTGTCCAAGCACAAGTCTTCCCTACACAACTCAGCAATCAGATCCGAAAGGTTTGTCTCATCAATAGATGATCAGCTTCGGGATAAAGTGCTCATCACTGTCAGCAAGGACCAACTTGTGCTGGGTCAAATGATCGCAAACATCACGCTTTACAATAAAACATGCACTTGTCTGACAGTACCGATTAATATTTAATTCCAACACTGGACCTTTGTTGGGTTCTTATGGACCCACAACAAGACCAACAGGGCATCTGCGCCACATTTAAGCAAACCACTATGTTACTAAATGTTCCACATATATCCATAGTGTTCTTACTACATTCTCAGAGCACGTCAAATTCAACCAAGTTCCTACATCTGGAGTATTGCCACATTCTCACCCCTGACAGTCCTCCAGAAGATCCTGCTGGGGGCTCTAAAATGATATGGGCCACGAGAGGGGTTGGTGTTCATCCTCTTACGCAGGAAAGCCAGGTACTTCACTGTAGAGAGGCACAGACGTTTGAACAGTTACATTTCAAGGCACTAAGCAGTGGCAAACTGGCAATTACTTCAGTATGTAATGCTTAAGTCTCAGATGGTAGTGCATGTAAAGGTAGTCTCATGGTCATTGAAACTCGAATTACAGTGGTAAAACATCACTGACAAGCATGTCAAAAAAGGCACAAGCTTTATTGGACAGACATACACTACTTACGCTTGTTGCGGTAGAAGTTGCCTGAGATGTTAATGCCTTCACATCTTACAACCACCACTTTGTGTCCTAAGAGGGAAAAAAGTAATGGTTTAGCCATTGAATGATACGAATTACGTTAATGATAGTCTAGGTCCCGTCTCAGATGGTAGTGCATGTCAGTTTTCTCATGGTCGTTAAACTCAAGCAAGGCAGGTAATTGATCATCATTGACAGACTGAGGCAATACAGCATATTCTCATTCAGCGTGCTGTTCAGTATTTGTGTGGTCTTATCAGCAACAGTTAGTCACAGATAACACCTCAATTTCATTAAAAATATATTTTGAAAACTTACCCAGCAGAACCTGTTTAGCCACAAGGGCAGCAAGCCGTCCGAGTAGGTGGCCCCTGCCATCAAGCAGCAGAACCTTCAGGTTTGAAAGACAGAAATGAATGCCATCACATCTTTGACCTAAAAATCTAACTACCTTTCCAATCAACTTGCATGGTAACGTTACCCAAATTAGACGGGTGCTTCACTTTTAGTCAAATAACTTAATGTTGCTGGTTACATTTTATAGATTTAATAAATCCTAAAAGGTTACTACAAAAATTAAGCGTTTTTAACCGATTATAAACGTTTGTGAACTTTGATCAATGTACTGCCGCTGCGAGCCTTGCATTAACTTCACTGGCACATGGACACCAAGACATCGCCGATTTAGACATTACGTTAGCTTAGCGTCAAAGCATGCTGACACGTTAGCTTTAATTTAGGTTTAGATAACGTGGATGGGCTTAAAAGAACATGATAAAGAAGCACGTGTATCATAAATTATAGTTAACTTACGCATCCGTTACCCAATATTGCACAAAATGACAAAAGATAAAGTTAGCAAGCTAACAGCATTGATTCGTTAAGGAAGCCGCCATGGTGAGGGCACTCAGCTCCGGCTAGCTATCTCAAACACGCCTTAAAATCAAGTCTTAAACAAACGCCAAACAAATCAACGATAACACCAAGCAGTCCCGTGCTTATTGGCCACAAGTTAACTGTAAAATACACGATTTAACGTCCACTAAAATGCAAAAAACAGAGAATATGATTCCGCAGCCGTTGCCCACCTTATTGAACCGGTCCGCCATGATGTGCGAAAAGAAAGACACACGGGGTTGCTCGTGGTAAAAGGCAGGGGCTGGCGGAAGTGACGACGTTATATTTCTTTCTCGTGGGATGTTTATAACGTTACAAATGTTCCATCGCCGCCGATGTTTGGAGGGAGAAGTTTAGTTAATGTTTTACCAGATTTTTATTTCTAACAAGTTGATGCTTTCTTGATTCCAAATAGAGAATTTTTTGTTGTTGTAAGATTTTAAACCCGGACATTTAGTGAAACCACAGTCTCCTGCTTGTCAATATTGGTCTAATATCAATACTCCATGCACCATCCTGCTGTATGCTTCTTTTAATCGCTTGTCATTTGGAACTAATTTAAACTAAGAACAAGTTTACGGTGAATTGGGGAAAAGCTATGTTCCTGTGTACCATCCTTAAATCTCACCCCATGCTTATGTTGGCTCGTGTATTTAGAGATAATCCACATTGGAATTAGAATTTTGTCTGATTTACTCATGTTGAAAATTCAATGAATGTGCCTCTGTGCTTCAACGCTGCGTTACTGGGGAAAGTGAGCAACTACCTGAGGGCCCCAGACCCACAATGGCCTGAGGGCCCCATATTCATTGTATGTCAGTTGGTTTGTGGTTATTTGATTAACAGGACATTTGTCTGGGGATATGCACCACTAAAGCAGAATATAGATTGAAATGATTAGGGAATTAAAGATCAGTTTAACACACAATGCCATATTCACAAAATGCATTTAAACCAAGGGTTGTGTGTCCAAATGCACATTGTACATATTCCTAAGTATTCCCAATGTCAGTCATTTTTCATGTCACTGTACTTCCTTAAGTAATATTTTCAAATTAACGATATAAAGGCTGCAACATTTGTTTATAAAATATCAGAAAACTGTAAAAAAATATATATATAAATCACATGTTCCCAGAGCCCAAGGTGATGTCTCAAGATTGCTTCTTTGGTCTGAACAACAGTCTAAAACCTAAAGACGTTAAATTTGCAATTAATCGATTATCTAACGTATTGAATATTTTGTAAATCAACTAATTGTTACAGCACTGAAGGATAGAGCTACCAATGCCATTTACATCACACATTTATTTATACATCACACGAGAAGATAAGTTGATGTTGCCATGAAAGCTTTAAAGATATTTAAGTTTTTCCACTTTGGCCATTTCCCTGCAACAACGAGCACACTGACCTACAAAACAGAGTTGAAAATCTGTACAACTTGTGTCACAGCATGCCATGGAAACAGTAATCATTTGATGAACTGTTTTAATAACTTTCAAGCATTTACAGAACAACCACCCGCACATTCATGACTGGCCCGGATACACGGTGCATGCAGCAGTTAGTAAAGGTGCCTGGCGGGGTCGGTGAAAAAAAACTGGAACTTTGTTTTTTAGGAAGGTTTCACTCAGTCATCGTGCTTCAGCTTCCTGATCTTTCCCTTGTGGCGGTCAATCTCGCGCTGAAGACGCTCAATCTCCTTTTTGTGGTGGTCAATTTCCTCCTGGTGATGCTGCTTCAATGCGGCCAGCTGCTCCTGCTCTTTACGCCTTATGGTGGACAGATAAGGTGGTGGGTGAAAGCAGAGGGGCGAAAAGATAAACAGTGAATTAGGACAGTAAGAGAAGATCATAATAAAAAGAAAATATGGTAACTTATAAGTTTGGCGTCCATGGCTAATAGGGCTAACAATCTCAATCAACATTTCGTAGTTGTAAAAGAAAATAATGCATACTTGAAGTACATCTCCTCCTCAGCGGCCTGCCTCTTCCCCATTGCTCCACCTGCCTCTCTGATGGACCCTCCACCGCCACCACCTTTTCCCGCACCTTTACCCAGCTCACCCAGCTGAGACGAGGCAGTAACCAAAAGAGAAATGTTTAGTTTATACATTCAGGGACAAACAAGAGCTATGTTAAGGGCTTTGCTCTGTAGACATTTCTTTAAGAGATGGGGACTTCAAATGGCACAATTTCTAAGTCATTTTTTATCAAGATGCTTAGGGAAAGTCAGGTGGACAGTATGAAAATTACCCTATTCTGAAGGTCAACTTTCAGTTTATATCATAAAGCAGGGGCTCCTTGTTTGTAAGGTGATAACAGAGGTATTTGGAACAGACCAGAAACTGTTTGTGTAACAACAATGCAACCAAAACCTCAAGAGGACAAAACAATTCCTATAACAGAACTCTTTTGAGTAAAGTGGTTTAACAGGCAACTACTTGTATTTTATTTATGCAAAACTTTACATGATTACAATTAATTCCTTCCAATTTATCGTCCAAATTTAAGTAAATCTGTCGCACTGATCAATGCCCTAAAATTACATTACTACAATTATCCCTCTGACCTATAGGCTAATCATATGACTAACAGTTGTTTACCTACTTGTCATTCAGGCAAAATGACTACGCTAATTCATTTTAAACGATTCACACACAACATTATAATGGTTACAAAAAGCGGTGTATTAATCAAGTAATGTGTCTTCAGGGTGTATATTACCTGGTCGGTTGACATTCGCAGCTGTGAAGTGACAAACCTCCTAATGTTAGGCCTCAAAAACCTCGCCATGTTTGATTCCCAATGTGAAAACAACACTGACAGGGGAACGTGCCCTTGTCCTCAACTACGCCACAGGACGGCGCCATTATTAGCCAGACAGGGGTGACTACACGAGCATCACGTGGGTCTAAAGAGAACCCGAATCAAATAAAAATGATATATTACATTTACTGACATATTACATTGCCTTACTCGATTTGTTTTAATATATGTAGAAAGTAATTCAATATAATGTAAGGAAATACACCGTGTCCCTCTTTTACAATGGTATGGTCTCAATAGCTGGCAGCGTGACACCGCACGTTTAACTGCAAACCACACACAGATTTTGGACATTTATTAATACTAAAGAGATTTGACCATGTAACACCATATACATAGATGCACATTTTCTGTTTTTCTACAAGAATTCTAACAATTTGTTACAACGATTGAATCTTTTGTTAACAATCTGTAACACTTATAGTTACATTAAAGGTTCAAAGTTCATTTTTTTCATTTCACAAAAAAGGGTTGCACAATGAAATGAAAGTTGAAGCCTCCTTCCGGCTACGCACACAGAACTTATATACAAATATTTTAAATTAGAATGGAAGTAAAATAAAATAAAAACAGTATATAGTTATATTACTACGGAAGCCGAGAGCGGCCATGCTTGCAAAAAATTTTTGCCGTTATCTCGAGATCACGACTTAGTTATTCCGTTATCTCGAGATCACGAGTTAATTATTCCGTTATCTCGAGAAAACGAGCTGAGACAGTTTGAGAACAGACCGCTGCGAAAACACACTGATAATCTAATAAACAATATTTATGAATCAAATTTCAAACCCATCCACTATATTATATTAGAAATGTGTGTTTTTTTAATTACATACATATTCTACATGATTGCACAGTTCTGTTTGGAACAGCAATATTATGTTATACTTCATATTTACTCATGCACAAGCTGGCGATACTGTAACGTTGTTCATTTTCATTTGGGATTATTTTAGTGGTCAGTCGCAAATTGAGCTTGCTGTTTCTCCAGTTATGAATCCTCGACGACAGTCATGGCAGTGATCTTGAAGGCTCAATTGAGTAATCATCCCGTGATCTCGATATATCGGAATGATTAAGTCATGATCTCGAGATAACAATGCTCGTTTTCTCGAGATAACGGAATAATTAAGTCGTGATCTCTCTATGGAGAGAATTTTGTTTCTTTTTAAAGCAGTCAAAAAAGTG
>JAVQJD010052946.1:0-25045 GCA_036023655.1 Nannoperca australis | reverse complement strand
CACACACACGAGTGCAAGTCTTTATCACGACCCGACACTTGGGCTCGGGCTGGCAATCAGAGCAGCACGCAACCCCCCCCTCCACTGAGGGAAGAGGCGCATTCTAATCTCAACTGTTGCATATCTAATACTAATTGGAATCCTGCAACTGGGTCACTCTCATTGTTTTTCAAGTATTGTCAAGTCGGGGGAGACATATGAAACAGAAATTACACCCCTTACACCCCTTTCTCTCCCTCCCTCCCCCCCACCCAGACACACACACACGCACACACACGCCACCACCACCATTTGCTCTTTAGCTGGAGCGCCCTTGATTGGATCCTCTCGCTCACTAGCATGTGTGTATGAGACAGAGAGAGAGATCAAATAAAACAGAGGATATAGACACACACACACACCTGCTTTTTCTGCAGCCTGCGTTTAGATATTCACTGTCCTGGCTGACACTGACTGGTCTCAGCAGGTTGAAGGACGCGCTGCCCAGACACCCACAGGTGCAGAGCAGACGCGAGTGGGTGAACGGTGCCACCCCTCCAGGGGCTGAGGTGTGTCTGAACTGTGAGCGGTGCGTTTGTGAGTGAGAAGAAATGTTTATCAGTAAGTGAGCCTTTTGTGGAAAGGGAACAAATGTGTCCAGACAGTCCCTGTATTTAAAACAAATATATTCCTGCCAGATCATCCCTTCAGTGGGAGAAGACTTTAAAACTGATTTTAAACAATAAAACTGTTGACACAGAGTCAGACACAATTAAAGCCACTGCTACTATGATATAAAAAAGATATTACTGCAGACATGTAATCATGTCAAATGCTCTAATGAGTCAATTCAGTTAAGATTTTCCTGCAGGTTTTAAAACTCAAAACTTTTTACGCCTAGTGCCCACACTACTTTGACATTTTATAACCCCTAAAACAGAGACCTTTTTAAAACACTGCTGACCCTGTTTTTGTTTGAACACTCTGGATTTTGTTTTAGTGAGGACGGCGAAAACGGAGACATTTTAGAATGATGATGCAGAGACCCACATTCGCTTCCTTTTTTAAATGCAGTTTTAAAATGAAAATATATTAACATAGATGTAGCCTTAATGTCAGTATGTAATCAGCACAACTGCATTTACAAGAGATGAACATGGGCCAAATTTCATCTTAATTTTCATATTTCCATAAAGTTTGGTAATTCACAAGAAACAAAGAACCCAATTGAATTGAAGAAGCAGATGCAGAGATATCCTGACTTTTATTCTCTAGCCGTCTCAAACACTGGATCCTAGATTTAGCATAATGCAACCAGTGTGTAACGCAAGCTTTCTGCTAAAAGTGTCGTCTCCAAGCCTAAGCCGAGGTTACCCTGATGACATCGTCAGGTTTATGTACTCAGGCTTGAGAAAGCTCCTCCAGACCCAGAGAAGACTTTCACAGCTGGGCTCCCCATGATGAGGAAATTGAACATGATGTTTAAAGTTGGTGGAGTTTTTCATTTATGTTAATAAACAATAAACAGCTCAATACTATATATTTCAAAATTCTGTTCTAACCTCTGTATTTATGTTTGGATACAGTAAATCCACTGCTCTGTTTTATTGGATCATGTTTATTCAGGAAATCAGCATAGCTCTGTCATGTGTGGACCTGGAACTGTTATTTCCCTTTTTTAATGGCTATAAATTATAGTGAATCCACGGACTGCAAAACACAACACATGTAATCAGACTGAACTGCGATTTTTGTCTCCCATGTCATTCTTTTGCTAGATATTGTATTCATGTTGGTCGTTTTCTGTTTGTAGGTCCCAAGGAGTAGCTGACCTTTTTCACATTGAAATAAATATATGATCTAATACCATGTCAGTCAAATTAAACTAAATGCAGAAAACTAAATGAATAAACACTGTCACCTACATGCAAGTAATTATGGTGAACTAAACTAAGCACATTCCATACATGTAATGTGCAACATTATGAAAAAGAAGACATTAATGAGTCAAAATGGGAGATTGCGTTGTTCTGGTCTAGCTGCCGCATCTCGCTGTGCCCTCTGTGGCCTGCAAACCTTGGACTTTCTTCCCTGTGGCCACTGCCAGCCTCTATAAATATGGAAAGTGAAAGTGACTCAGGGGCTGCTGCCTGTTCTGCTGTGAATCCATTAACATGTTGCTTGTCAACTGAGGGGTCAGCACACCTGAGGGTAGCAAAAGCATTTAAGCAAAAGGAGAAAAATGCTTATTTTTAATATGCAAAGATGTTCTCATGCTTATAATCTTTACTATAAAGCCCTTTCATTTAAAATTATTGATGCCTTCAGCCTGCAGGCTTTCTCTGATGATTCATCGAGTGAAAAAGTCACAGTTGACTGTTCTGTACCTGGGTCCCCATGCTGGAGAGCTGGGAGGAGGAAAGCCTTTTTGTTTTAAGCGGGCGTGGGACGATATGCTTGCAGTAAAACAGATAATCCACATCCACTAGAAGTCTCATTTCTCCTTGACAGAGGGATAATGCTCCGTACCTGTATCTACTGCCATCTTCTCTCTCAGATGTGATCGATGCTGCGGCTCACACTTGCCATTTAACAGATATACACCATTAACTGTACCAGGGCATCCAAATCTAACCAGAGGTGATTTCCAAAGGCCAGTAAGTAAATTGAAATGTCTTTCTAAAGCTTGATCTTTCGTGGCCTTTAAATAGAAGAGAAATACCACAGCACGACAGAGAGGGAGAGATGAAGTAGAGGGAAGAGAGAAGAAAAGTCAGGAGGAGATAGTACGAGCAGGAAGTGAGAGGGAGTCACTTTAACTGAAGAGGACAAATGAAACTATATATTTAGTCAAAGATCAAGACATTGTGTGAGAGGTTGAGTACCACACTGACTGCTTTTGAGTGTCATGCTCCAAAAAAAGGTGAATCAATGTTACAATAATCAATCATCATCAGAACTGCAAATGTCAATGTACAGATGCATTGAAAATAAAACAAGAGCCCCGCCTTCAAGGCATGAGATTACACCCTGCTAGGACTCCCACACTAATTTAATACACAGACTAACTGTGTTTGTTACATTGACAGTTACATAATATGCAAGTATATGACAGATATACATTGTTTACACGGTCAAACCTGACCAATAATTTAAAGTTAGAATCAATTGTTTAAATAACATTTTCTAAAAAAGAACAGTGACCAGCTGTTTTAGGAAATTACTGGACCTTTTCAAGCCTTCAGGGTTCTGTTTCAGAAGTAAGATAACCTAATTCAAAATCCCATTGACATTTGTAATTATGCTAATAACTCAAAATCCAGAGTTGGAACAGAGCCTTTCTCAACAGTATGTCACATGGCTCGCTTCATATATTAGATAGAGATGGTAGTTTTTTGAACAACAATCCACCATCATTGATAATTTTTTATATTGTTGTGTTATGTTCTTAACTAACATCTTTTTCAGAAGAGACGAGGCAATGAGCAAACTGAGGGTTCACAGCAGGCTCTAATATGTCTGCAATAACAGCAAAGATTACAAGTGAAAAGGAAAAAAAAGAACTTATATGTATGTATGTATGTATGTATGTATGTATGTATGTATGTATGTACATATGTATATGGACAAAACCAAGTTACGATAATACTACACTCATTTTTTCATGAGAACTGTAGTTCTTTTGTGCTCGCTAAGAAATCATTGTTTAACTTTGTTAAAATCACAAAAGTTTCAATTATTTATAGCAACTACTGAGTGCATGCTGATTCGTTTTGAGGCCCAAACGCTTTAAAAGCAATAGCTGCCGTGCTTCATTTCATGCATGTCAATTGGTGCTCCTGTGGTGCACTGCAGACATCAGACTTGAAATGCCAATGCCATTTCTATTTGAGTAACGTTATATGAAATGCCAGCACCATAGAACCAGCAGTATTTGGGGAAAAGGTCGAGACTGGGGCTGCAGAGAAAACAGCTTTGGTTGCTGGCTCCTCATTTGACACTCCAAAATGGAAAGAAGGTCGGAGTAGGCGAGTCAAGGCAGTTTAAGGTGCCTCATAACGCTTTTGGTGCGCGTTTGGCCATTTAAAACAAACTTTCAGTGCATTAGTGCTTTTAGAATATGGAAACCCCAGGTACAGGAATTTTCCTTTTTGTTTGGTCTGCCTTCTTATGTGTAAAGTGTCCTTGGGTTGCTGAGAAAAGCACTATAAAAATGCATGTTATTATTATTAATGATTTTTAATATATATTTTTATACACTTTTATGTACAGTTACATAAATTGTTGGCAAAAATGATAAATAATATAGAGTTCCAGGCTTTAGTTAGTTTCTCAAGGACTTTCAGAAACAACTCACTCACTGAGTAAGTCTGTGGCTGATGGAGGAATATTCAGATTTCAGGCAAACAAATCCCTCTGTGTTTTCACTTCTGCCTCCTGAACTAAATTCTACAAAGTTGTGTAATGACTTGGCTTCATCTTTCACAGAAAAAGACTAAGCAACCCATCGCTGCTTCCTCACTTAACTTACATAGCATGCCTTTTCAACTAGAACTAATCTGGTAACGATAACTCATTTTGATGTCATAAACCTAACAACTCTCAAAGAAATTGTTTTACATCTCAAACCCTCCACGTGTTGCCTTGATTTGCTGCCCTCACAGTTTTACAAAAAAGGTTTTTAGTTGCCTGGCAACAGATGTATTACAGATAGTCAACAATTCACTGCTTTCTTCCCCAAAGCCCTGCAGCCACTAATATATACAAATAAAAAACCTAATCTGGATGCATCTGTACTAAGCTACTACAGACAGGCCCATATCAAACCTGCCATTTATTAGTACAATTATGAACAAAGTTATCTTTAGACAACTCTGCAACTTTCTGGCAGTAAATATCTACCTTGACATGTTTCCGGCTGGATTTCCAGTCTCTGTCCTTGTGTTATTGGACCTTACTGCTGCAATTGATACAGCTGACCACAATACATTAATTGACTTGAACACATTCTCTAATTAAATGAGAACAAAACTGAACTTTCAGTTTCAAAACTGAAACAACTGTTGTTGTTTTGGGGGGACAATGAAGAAAGACCCCCTTAATAGTCTGTCCTTGAAGAGTAACTTTGTCACATTAAATCAGTAACAAAATCAACCTTCTACCACCTTAAAATATTGCAAGGATCAGAGACTTGATGTCAAAACATGATCTAGAGAAACTTGTCCATGCTTTTATCTCTAGCAGGCGGGACTACTGCAATGGACTGTTCACAGGTCTGTCTAAAACAGCATTCAGACCGCTTCAGTTAATCCAGAGTGCTGCTGCCAGGGTTGTAACATGGACCAAAAAAGCTCGGCATATAACTCTCAGAACACAACATTGGCTACCAGTTTCTCACAGAATCAACTTGAAAATTCTATTGCTTGTCCATAAATCACGTA
Organism: Nannoperca australis; assembly: GCA_036023655.1. Classification (NCBI taxonomy): domain Eukaryota; kingdom Metazoa; phylum Chordata; class Actinopteri; order Centrarchiformes; family Percichthyidae; genus Nannoperca; species Nannoperca australis. The sequence goes on along the minus strand of JAVQJD010052946.1, from coordinate 19,625 downwards.
ACAGTTTAGGTCCAATATACTTATCAGATCCTCTGACCTTGTCCGAACCTTGCAGACCTCCCAGGTGGGCTGGTTCGGGATTACTGGCTGTTCCCAGAGAGAGAGTTATCTGTAAAGCACTTTGGGTTGCCTTTGGGTATGAAATGTGCTATACAAATACATTTACCTTGTCTACCATGGAGTACTTTTCTGCCATGTTCTTCTCTTTCTATCATTCCCTCCTTGATAATGTATTAACTGACTTTACTTAGTAGAAATATATTGTATTGTCTCAAATAATAAAAATGTTGCTATGACTTTGGTCTTCCTTTCCTACTGTGCAAATAAAACAGATCTGGATTCAAATGAAATTCTCTGTTTTATTTGGTCTCTCTGTTTCCCTCCATGTCCCTCTCTCTTTCTTGCTGTGAGGGAGGAGAAGAACCAATGGGCCCTATCGGCCCCTGAAGACCAGTGCCGGCCCCCCCATCGCTCACCCAACCTCATTAACTCCAGCCCCAACACACTCCCTGTTAGTCACAATTCAGAAAGCATACAGTTCAGAAAGCATTCACTACACACACACACACACACACACACACACTCACATAAAATATACACAGACATAGAGCAATTAAAAATGCAGCCTTGTATGTTTGCGTGGCATTTATGTTCTATGGCACAGTAATACTCTGACACTCTTTGGTGTGACGCTCTATCTAGCTGCTTTAGTGCAGGAATTCTGAAACATTTACAAACAGACAAATATTAGATCCCTGGATCTCCCCATTTGTAATATACCGTCCCACAGACCCGCATGGGAATCATTTTTGATTTAGAACTGAATAATAAATCCTGAGCATTATCAAAATTTGAGAATGTAAAAGCACGACTATTGTAATACGTTTTTGTTTTTTTTATGAATTAAAAAATTGTCATTTTGCAGGAAACCCAGTGGACTTTTCCTCAAGAACCCCCTGCATGTCCCCTGACCCTCACTTTGACAAGTACTGTCCCAACATTAGCAGGCTGTATGGCTCCCATGGAGAAAATCTCCTGAAAAGGATGGTTATACTGTCACCAGTGTGTGTGTGTGTGTGTGTGTGTGTGTGTGTGTGTGTGTGTGTGACCCTGCTTCATCTGTACCAGCATCACCACAGCAAGGACAAAGAGGGTCCACTAGATGGCAGTGTTGTGTGTTACAGTACAGAGCTTTAACACAATAATATCTCACAGGCCTGCACAGAGGAGGTACACTGCACAACTGACACTAAATATGTTCACGTGGCTACATTTAATTATTTATATTGTCCAGAGTTTAGACAGAGTCACAATTAAAAACAGAGCCATCACTTTTGTATGATGAGCTCAACAAAGGTGAATCCTCTGCCATTCCTTCTTGCACGAGTGTCTGGTCCTACTATTGAGCACAGCTTCTACTCTAAGCAGGGAGCTGCAACAAAAGATTCTTTTTTGTATTGATTGACCTGAAGATCATTTTGTCGAATAATTGTTTGGTATAAAATGTCATGAAATTATAATAAATGTCCATCACAATAAAGATCAAGGTGACAACTTCAAATGTCTTGTTTTATCAGACCAACAGTCCACAGATATTCAATTTACAATAAAAAAAAGATAATTCGGAAAGTACAACTGATTAAAATATGAATTGATTATCAGAAATGTTGCCTGTACATTTTGGATTGATTGTCTAATCTTCTCATCTCTGGTCAAGCATTTAAAGATGATACAATTGTGCAATTTAAGTTGTGGTTTGAAAGCTAATATGATCTCACCACTGCAATGTTCTCAAATAACTCAATTTGTCACGTTATGATCGTTTCATTACATTTTCTAATATTGAACTTGGGTGCTCTGCGACAACGTGAGGCCTCTCGTGGTGCCCGGATTAATAACTCAGCATGTGTTTATGGGGAACTTTAACTTGCCATTTCATAAAATTCTGCTTTGGCCATTCTCTAGTCGGGAGATCAATATGTGGAATTCCTCCCCACAGGATTCAACATGGATTATGATGGCTAGCATTTTAACCGCATGTTGGAATGGTGTATTTTTATTGCATATCTGTTTTTGTTCTGTGTTGCTTTGGGTTTTCTTGTTGAGTTTTGTATCTTTGAATTAATGAAATACATTTAATTTAGTCAACAGAGTCCTGGTTTGACCCGACTGAATTAAGGGGGAGAAATAAGGTGGAAAAGGAACAGACAAGAAAGCATGACTGCAAGCCTTAAAAACTATTCCCTGGACAGTATTTTAAAGAATAGTTTTTTGCACAATTTCTTTAAAATATATGTGACTTTACACCAAAATCATTTAAAGTGATCAATATGCAAAATGTAAGTTTTTGCAGATTGTTACAAGCAAATAGATCTGGTTACGTGAACGCTGTTTTAACAAGCTTATACTGATTAGACAGAAGCCATGAGTAAAGAGCGAAGGATCCAATCTGACATCAGTCACGTGAGTAAATATGAAGAAAGAAATGGAGAATACACCATTTGGTTCTGCTCGCCACAGCAGTCGCTATAACTACTCACGAAAACTATTATATACGATACTATTTTGTATCCAGTTTGTAGTTTTTCTATGCTATGGTACCTGGCCCCATCATTGCTGTGGTAATTAAACACATAAATATATAATATGCAACATGTAAGCACAAAACTTAAATACAATAAGTCTTATAACTAGATCACTGTGACAGATATTATTGGAAATAAATAATGTGTGTAAGTACAATTTTGAGATGCTCATACTTTACTTGAGAATTTCCATTTGATGGAATTTATATATTTTTACTCATAAAATATTGTATTTGTAAATATCCACTATATTTATCTGACAGCTATAGGTAGTTACTTTGCAAATTAAGATGTATAAAACACATAATCAGTTTATGTTATATAATATATTATTATATAATAAATAACAGAAGCTCCAACACTTTGTAATGGGCCATATGCAAAAAATATTACGTAAAAATAACATTTTCTCTTTACTCTTTTTAAATGTATTTTTTCCAGTGATGTATTTCTACTAAAATATAAAAAATCTCAATTCTTATAAACCATATGATCATCTTATAATATTGTTGTGGAATAAAGTTGACAAAAGTAGTACAACAATAAAATGCTGCATACACATTCGTGCATAAGTAACAACACAAAATAATAATAACATAATAACAACAACAATAATAATAATAATAATAATAATAATAATAATAAATAAAATGTATAACACTCTCAGTGGGGGCATTGTGCATTATGAGTTGTTTATATTTTCATATGTAAGTAAAAGTACAGAAGCACAATCAGCAAATATAATTATAAATTAGCACAAACCAGTTGACACAAAGTGAGCCTGGAGCTTTCGGGGGACCCAGAACTCCAGGGTCCCTGGGGCCATTGCAAATTGGTATCTGAAGTCAATTATTCAGATTAAAACTTGGCAGCATTCTTGTTCCAAATGAGACAATTGTTCAGAAATAACAATATTGGTCTGATATGCCGATCAAACGTATTTTCCAATACGGTTGAAGACAACAAAAACAACAGAAGGGAGCAGGCAGTGAAATGACGTCTAAATGGCATTCACTTCATTAACACCTATGACTGTGAAAGGGGGAACGATGAGAGCATCATGCAGCAAAGAGAGAAGAAGAGTTGCCTCCAGAGGATTCTGTTCTCATTAGGCTCTTACTCCATTTATTAATAGCCAGTCATTGGGGTTGCAGGGAAATTTCTGTTGCCTGCCACTATGCATGTAGGAGTGATTTTTCTTTCACTCAATTGGCTTACTGTTGCACTATTCGGTCTGAATGTGTGTGTGTGTTTTTTTTAAGCATCTCCCTCTCTCTTTTGTTTCCCTCTCCTTCTCTCTGTCATGCACACTTCAATGGAAAGCTGTCAAAGTTATTGGGAAAGTAAGACTGGTGTACAAGCTGATAAAAATGTCCTGCTATTAGTTGTCAGACGTGTCAATAAGGTGTGTGTGGATGGAGCTGGATTTTCTCCCCGCCAGCTCGTTTAGTGTGTTTTATGGGGGCTGGAGAAGTCAGACGTTAGGGATATATTCTCCTTCTTTTCACCCTTAACTTGTCCTTTTTTCCAGTGTTTATTCTTCTGCATTTAAGGATAAGGAGATGGTTTTCCAGATCTTTTTCTTACCGTCAATAAGTGACATAAAAAGACAAAAAACTAAAATGCATTATGACCCGGTCACACCAGCATTTAAAACAGCACAATCCAGCAGTCTAGTGGATTCTCTTACAGGGGCAAAGGTCAACAATAATCGAATGAGTCAAGGTCATATTGGATGAATTTCCATTTCCATCTTTAGAGTTGAATCCAAAATGCTGTTTTACATTACTTCTCAGACTGTGTTAGTGAAGACTGTAGTTTAAAACTTTAGTTTTTTTAAGCCTGTAGTTCACATTGAACAACATGGAATGGGTAAGATGGACTGATTTTTAGGAATGCCCCCGAGGGAGTATAGGGCACAACCTGTTCCTGTCTTAGTGACAACGTCTTCCCATTGATTTAGATGTGGATAGTGCGTTCAGGCTGCAGGGGGTGCCGAAAAATAACTCAGGGGCCCTGAGAAAACACAATCAACTTTTGAAGAAATGCAACTACGTAGCACAATCACGCCAGCGATCAGTCCTGAAGATGCCCAGGTGAAGAAGAACCATGTTTACCATGTAGCATAATCATAATAAATGATAATCAATGAATATGAAATAAGTGATAAGATTATAACTGTCAGATAAAACCATGTGACCTTAGTGAATAATTTTTTAATTTTCCCACTATATTTGAACAGTAGTTTAAACTTGAGACGAGAGACAATACAGGAAAAAAGGAACATGTCACACAGTGCAACAGATTGGCTCACTGATGTGTATGTGGGTATATATTTAGTTTTATAATATTTGTGTGTGTATATTGTGTGTGTGTGTGTGTGTGTATATTGTGTGTGCGTGTGTGTGTGTGTGTGTGTGTGTGTGCCTATTCTCTTCTGCCATTACTACTAGAGTCCATCACCATCATCAACACCAGGGTCAGCCAGAGGACAGCCATCTCTTGTACACACCGCAGTTCCACTCACTTTCCCTGCATTGTACATTTTGCAGTAGTGTGTGTGCTTGTGTGTGTACGGGGACATTTGCATGAACAAGCCTCACACTGATCGGCCCTTTGACTCACGTAACATAAAAGACAAGTTTTGTTATATATCCAATCACACACACACACACACTGCAGGATAGGCATGCCGGTTCTGTTACAATATTGTTGAGCATGGCACACACACACACACACACACACACACACACACACACAGGACATCTAAGCACCCTAATCCACAATCTGTGTTTGAAATGCAGGGCCAGGGTCAAGGATTACAATAAACTCTGATGATCAAATAATGCAGGAATTCTTATTCCAGTGGAGTGCCTGATCGTCTCTACTCCAGAATACTCAACGAGGAGGAAGAGCAGAGGGGAAACGGAGGGAGGGAGAGAGGGAGGGAGGCAGTGGATACAAGAGGGGGACAAGGAAATGTGAGGAGGAGGGAAAGAAGGAAGAGGAGACACAGGAGCAGGGAGGACAATGAAAAGGAGGAGGCAGGCCAGAGGTGGAGGAAGGAGAGGAGAAAGCAAGAAGCATATACCCAAGAAGGAGGAGGAGGGGAGATGGGAGGACAAAAAGGAGGATGAGCTGACAGGAAGAGAAAAAAGGGTATGGATAGGTATAGATGAAAATAAATGAGTATTTAGTGGAGAAAGTCAATTCTGAAAGTAAAACAGACACTCAGAAAAGTGAGCACATATTGATCTGGTTGACACGTGATGATGAGTGCGTCTACATGACAGCATTCCTCTTTAACCTAATCCCCGTGGAAGCAGTGGGTATTCTCATTGTTGTCTTTAGCTGAGGTTTTCCAGTGTTTGATATTTCTTTAGAGGCCACCTGAAAGCATTTAGAATCCAGCTGCTATAATTTCCCTCAAAGAGAGAAAGAAATTTGCATTCAGCTTCTGTTCTGAAATCAAAGATCACACTTCAAAACTTAAAGGATAATTCTTATAACTAGGTTCTTATTATTTCTAGTTTTGTCCATCATTCCTATCATCATGAGAAACAAATAGTTGCTGAGACCTGGGAACACGACAACATCGCTGCAATGAAGTCTGACAGAGGTTGTAAAGAAGCTGTCACAGTTGTGCAAGCTGGGTAACAAGTAACACGGGGAACAGGACCACAATCAGACGCCAGAGGCAGAGATAGTGATGTAGTGATTTTATTCACACAAAAGGTACAAAAGCTTACGGAATTATGAGGCATGTTCAAAAACCAAAAAAGCACAAATCCGAGAAGAAGCAGGCAAAAATCAAAAGTCCAATAAACAAGCACAGTCTATCATGAGTGGGTCTCACGAACAGCAGATAAACAAGACACGGAAGTTAAAGACCAAGACATGAAGCACACAGCAGCTTGCCTGATGATCTGGCATGTTACAATAGAAGTGAACTAGAAGGTGCTGATGAGGGGAGTGCGAACAGCTAAGCAGGTGCATGAGGAAGTCTGGTGCAAAAGTCTGATGGCACCTGGTGGACGGCTCAAGGATGGCAGTTCTGAGAAGGTGGAGGAAACCACCTGAGAGACATGAGCAGGGGCTGGAGACTGGGACCAAAAGAGAGGGTGTGGCTGCAGGAAGGGAGAAGAAGTTTAACCGTTTACACTTCATTTGGATGCAAAACTGAAAGAAAGTGCACCTGAAATGTTGGTAGTAATCATTTAAGACAAGACAGGAGATACAAGTGTCCATACAGTCCACAGTCAATCAGAATCAAGCCAAGTAGGTGTACACATACAAGGAACATACTTTGGTATATTGGTGCATAACAATGAAAATAGTAAGTAGAAAATATAATGAAAGATATAACAAATCCAGAATTAAAAAATAATTTAAAAAGTTATTTTTTCACTCTGACACCAATACCCACTGAAATGAAGCTTCTGATAATGGACTGACGTGTGGACTAATATTCTGCATGTTTAAAAGTGACCATTTTGCACCAAACTGTTCAGCTGAAGGTTTCAGTCTCAGATGAGAACAGTAAATATGTGAATGTAAATGTGTAAATGTAAATATTGCCAATCATGTGACAATACAAGGAAAAGGGAGAGGGAAAGTGAGTTGGGGGGGAGAGGAGGAGGAAGAAGGAGGAAGAGTGATAGGGAGACATCCAGAAATGACAAGAGGAGGAGCGGGTGAGGAGGCAGGAAGAGGCCAAATGAGGCAGGGAGGTACATCATCATCTCTCTCCATCCCTCCTCCTCCTTGTCCTGTTCCTTCCATCTCTCCATCTTTCCGCTAACATGGATCTTTGGTGAGCCCGGGGCTGCCTGCATGACACGGACAGGCTATCTGCCATCTGTGATCTCTGATCAGATAGCAAGACTGTGTGTCAGTGTGTGTCTGCAGTGGCCCCCAGGAACGGCTATCTATTTACACTGTGTGTGTGTGTGTGTGTGTATTTGTGTATGCCGTTTGCTCAGATTGTGAACATACTCCATGAAAACACAGAAGTGTGTGTATGTATTCCAAGAGTGTGTGTGTGTGTACCATATGTGTGTGTTTGGACCCCTAGCTCCCTCCACTGGGCATTAACATTCATGGAGCCAGCGGGGCATGTCAGAGCCCATAATGACCCCAGAGAGAGGCCCTGGGCTGGGGGAGGGCCGAGGAGGTGCCTGGGGGTTTGGGTGTTGATGGAGGCTCGGAGACGAGAGGCAAGGTACTGCTGCACCGAGCTGTCTGAGGAGGAGTGCTTTTGTGTGTGTGTGTGTGTGTGTGTTCATAAAAAAAAGAATATTTCCCAAATATTTTTGTTAACTAATTAATCCACTTAACAAATTTAGAAGCCTTTTTTTTCTTCTTTTTTTCTTTCTTTCTTTATTTTTACATATTATTGTCCTGGAAAAATAATTCATCCATGCAAATGACTTCTTCTTTAGTGTTAATCAAGCGCCAAAGCAGAACAAAGCTGTGGATAAAAGGGCTAATCTAAGGCACTCCAAAAATCTGTTGGGTCAGACTGATCCATTGATAATGATCAATCAGCCAGCCTGCAGCTTTGAAATAATGGAAGTGAGACTATAGGCCTGGTTGAAATCATTATCATGATGTTATGAGGGATAGCTTCAGATACTAACATATATCACAGTATGACATTTTGAAAATTCTAAATAATACAATTGATTTGTAAAGCAGTAAACTGTGTGTTCTTCAGCGGTGGGGATGGATATTAAAATACTTATAAATGACTTATTCAGCAATCTAAAAATACTCATACTTAAAATGCCCCAACTTAGACAAAAGTACAGAAGTATTAGCAAAATGTCTTTTTAAATTTTAGTATGTACTTGTTCATTTAAATAAAAAAGGCTGTATTTGAAACAGGACTTTCCAAGAAATTAAGCCAAGAATGTAAAATAAATAATTTCAAATGGCAAATCAAACAGAATGACATATTTTATAAGCACAGCTGGTGGCAGCCATGAAGTCGAAAAGGCGTACATGTCCCTATTTCATGTGTGAATGGAAGCCTGACTGCAGTGGCTTCTGTATTTGCGTCTTTCTTGCTTCATATTCATGCATGCCGCTGACTGTGTATACATGTGTCTTGCGTACACACAGCTACGAGCTTTGTTCTCTGACAAAACATTTATTCTGTGCACACAGGCACGCTCGTGGAGCTTGGTGGACATCCCCCAACCCCCAACCCGGAAAGGTCAGTCCCTTCTTTGATGTTGGCCCCACAGATCACCATTATTACTGTAGTCTATTGATTCCTATGGAGATGAGGCCTGCAGCCGTGGTTCTGGGTGACTGAGGCTGAGGTCAGGGTCTGCCCCCCTTGGCTTCGCTTCGGAATATAAAATCCAGCTAACTGCTACCTGTTGTTCAGCATGCTGAGTTTGGGCTGAAGGACACAGAGGAACATATACAAGAGGCATGAATGCAGATACACATCAAACATATTACTCATGTACTGTAGCTACAGTGTCTCTGGCAATGTAGTGTTATGCAGACTAGCCTATGCAAGCTAATATATTAGAATTGCTCAAAGCCATTTTTGTGGTGTTTTTATTTTAATTTTTGAATTTCTTGGCACATTCTTGACACTTAGCCTCAAGAATGAACCACAGTTCAGACCAAAGATTCATGTCGAGAACAGCTGAAACTCACCACAACTTGCACTGTGAAACATTCAGAACTGTTCTGATGTTCTGCCAGTTTATCCAAATGCCACTTGATGAGACGGTGTATTATTTCCATAGCAATGACTCTGTTCTTCCATTCTATCTGCCGGCTTTTCAGACTTTTCTTTGTAGCTGGATATCATTTGTAGCATCTTAATCTATGGATGAGGAGAGTTATAGTGAGTTTCTTGCTGCAGTTGCATTTCTAGTATTGATGAAAGAGCGAAAACATAAAAAAACGTCCAGGTGACCAGCGGACTTTGCTACAAGCTGATTGGCTGTTGACACAAGTGATGTCCCTTACCTTCTAAAACCACCCACTGGTGACTTGAGCTCAGCCGGCTTGAGTCATGCTGAGATGGGCCAGGTAACACCGCTGCTACTTTTCCTTTTAAAAAATGAGATGAAACATTTTAAAATGGTTTCATCTTGTTGTGAATCTTTGGTCTAAACAGGGCTTTACAATGATGCCATTCTTGGGATAAAGCATCTAAGACCAGATTTATACCATGAGACATTAATTTTCTCATGACAACAAAGAATAAGTCTAAGAATATTTACACTAGCATATAAAGTAGAAGATGCACACCAAAGTCTGCAAGGTTTTGCAGAGACAGGACCATCTTGCTAAAGTATTTTTAAATCATTGTAATGTAGCAACATAATTCACCAAATAATACACGGCAGTAGCAAGCTTCCTCTATGTTCACGCATATGACCCTGACCCAACCCAGAGTGCTTTGCTACTGTTGTTAAGCATTTTGTCATGATGCCCCCGAGGTCAACTCACTTCCTCTTCCTGCCTGTCGCTGTGGCGACAATCGGCGAGGGCTCGGTGTGAGCGCTGCTGCATGCTGCTGTGCCCAAATCAATCATTCTCACTCTAAGATGGCAACCTTTTCCACCTTTACTAATGCTCCATCCTCATTTGTAACTAGAACCAAGCTGCTCTGAATAACCCTCAACCTCCCCTCAACAACATAACCTTGTACAGGTGAGTGTTGCAGAGATATTCAGGTGGTCTCTACTTTTCTTGAAAGTGCCTTCTTTGTCCTTTTATGGCAGATTATAAGAGAAGAACACGTAGAATGGACACACACAGGGATCAAATGGTTATGCACAGTATTCACACAATGTATTATGGGGGGATGGATGGATTGTTTTCTCTTATTTGGGAAGCACTTTGTACCTCTGTTACATATTAACTCTAAAATGTTCTATTTAAATAAAAGTTATTGTTATTCCCGCCATTTAGATGAATAACAGATATCACATAGGTAGTGTTTTCCACTGATCAGCTTAGATATTAAAAACATAAAAATAGACACCAAACTTGGTGGCAGCGTTGGTCGTTGTCCCACCACTTTGGTCTATACTATTGGATGGATTGACACACATTCATGTCCCCCTCTGGATGAATTTGAATAAGTTTGGTGATCCATCAACCTTTCAATTACTGCCACCAATAGGTGAAAACTCTAATTTGTCCAATACTTTGGTTTATGACCAAATGCCTGAAAAACATTCCCATTAGCCTCAACTGCCCTTTGTGTTTAATGCTATTTAGCAAATTCATGCTAACAAATGTTAGCTAGCATGCTAACATACTAACCTGATAGGTAGGTGAAGCTGAAGGATCGAGTGGAACACTAAAATACTGTCCATGAATTTGAAGGAAAAACTGTTTATTATACTTGAATCATAAATGATTTATTTATTTAGTATTTTGCACCTCTGGGAAGTTGCACAGGAGTACTGCCTTCCTGTACTATGGTAGTCTTTGCAGTGTGGCTAGTTCCCTCCCGTCCCTATGTCCCAACATTCTTTAACATTTCTACTTGTTTCACATCTCATCCTTCAGGTGATGGCTGCAGCAGAGCTAGCTTTAGCTTGCAACTACACTAAGTGTCAATTCCTGTGTGCCATTACATTTTACAAACATTGACAGCTGAAGGCCATACAAAGCCAGGTACTGGAAAAATAGGATTCCAAGCAGACTAGTGTTATTCAAAGTAATTCAATGGGTCTTAGAGAAATTAACTCAGTCAACAGTTGCAATCAAATGGGTATAAAAAACAGCACTATGCAGGCTTAATTTATGACATGGAAATTGGAGTGCATTCACATGCATACTGTACATGTGGAGTAGGTGACACTGCCATTTTAGCTGCTCTCATAATGTCCTCCTATTAAACCTAATGAGAATCCTTAAGAAGATGTAAAACCCTGGCAGTCAGCCTATAATATTGTTTTTGAGTAATAGGAGTACATCAAATTTGACTGCCCTGTCTGCTTTAATGCTACTCACTGTGTACCTTTCTTTCTCTCAGAGTACTGCCATTAAAAGACCAAGAAGAAGACAAAAGGTGTGCCTTTATACATTCATTGACATTTGATATGAAGATGTTCTTGGTAGATCAATGTAATGTTTGCTTTGAGGTCTTTTGGCAGCACTAGGAAATATACCTCATCAGAGTTTAGACTGAAGCTGCATTCAGGGCAACATTCCCATTGTTATGAACATCGCCACACAGCAAAGAGCAAACACATTCGATCAATAGTGCACATTGTATCTGGCTACTCAATTTCAGCATATTTGTTTATTGGCTTTGATGTGATGAAGTGACAAGGATAGGGTACACTGCATGTTGAATAGAGTCAAAACAATACGAAGCTGGAGGAACAGAGGTGTACTTGAGAAAACAAATGTAGATTTGTGCTGCAGCATGAGCTCCATGTGCTGGAGATGAGGATGATATGCTGTTGTTGTCTGTGCTGCTCAGATGTAGGTGTGATGGTTGTTTTGTATACATGAAAGTGTGTTAAATAAGGCGGAAAGGCTGAAATTGTAGATGATCACATTACAGTTGAACTGAGGGTGATAGCAACAACACTTAGCACAGGGTTCAGTTTGGTTATGAGAAAGAACATCAATATAGGCAAACTGCCATGAAATTACCGTAGCATTATAATTATTTTAATTTAAATTAACCCATGACCTTTCCTCTAAGCCCCAGTGCTGGTAAAATACCCAAATGTGAAGTTTTTTCATATCAAGAAGTTACATTTCTATACTTCATCAAAAATATGTTTTGAGAGAAATGTAATAATGCCCTTATGTTTAGAAGCTCTTAATGGTGACTAACACAGACCTAACTAGGATACTGTAGGATCATTTTTAAATTACAGTAGATTTAAGGAAAATATGAGATAACAAGGGTGGAATTAACATGTTGTTTTTTTCTGTACTTTTTTCAGTATTTTTAAATAGGTAATTTTGCTTTTAAATACTTTTTATCACAAGTATTGCACCTCGCTACATTTCAAATTACATCCGTTATAGAGTAAGAACAAAGGTCAAATGATAAAGTCCTGATAAACAGTGTCAGAAAGATGATAAATCAGCAGCTGCAGCAGAGAAGAGCTCATGTTAAACACATGTTGAATGTGTACGTTCTCTGGTTGAGTGTTGGGGGGTATAGGGGGTCGCACCTGGGCCGAGGATGGTAGTGATGAACAGAACAGAGGTTGCACAACATTGCAATAAAAGGATATCATCATTATGAGTTTTGGTTAAGGTTAGTGTCATCATACCTTGGCATAGTGAAAGAAGGCTTCTACATTTATTAATCATTGATTCAGTGCAAATGAACAGATTGTGTGTGCAAGTCTCTCAAACGTGCATCCTTCTATATACTCTGTATTCTCTCACATTGAAGGGTGCCAAATGTGAGTCTATGCATTATTAGTGTGTGTGAGTCTATGCGTGCATGCACACACACACACTCACACACACACACACTCCAGTGTATGGATATCAAGCTGAGCCCCTGATTTCCTTCCACTCTGACACATGATTTCCCTGGGAAGCCTGCGATACCACCCGAGAACAAAAGGGGACCTGAACACAGCCGAGCGCCTCTCCAGCACACGCCACTGTTAATCAAAGACAATTAAAAAGGGCCCTGCCAGCAAAGGCAGCCATGATGATTTATGAATAAATTACAGGGCTCATTTGTATGCCATAGATCATATTTGTTGGGCATGCTCCCCCCGTGGAGCCGGATCGGGGTTTCTCCAAATTACTGCGTGGAGATAATAGCTACAGTATCTGTACAGTACAGTACAGTGAGGATTCAACCTGTCCATGTTATCTAAGAGAAATAGGCTACTCACAGAATCTGTGGTTCAAACTTCTATGTGTTCTCTGAGATTCAGCAGATATGTGAAGCTCAGTTTACTCTGCATTTCTGCATCATAAGAAGGTTACAGCTGAAGCATTCTAAGCCTTATTCTGCAAGGCCTTGTTAAAAAGGTCAATCAGTCTAACCATTCACACAGTTACAAAAATTGCCAGCTGGTAGCTGTGCAATAAAACCCCAGTCTGATCTGCTGGCCACTAAACCACTTCACTAAAGTAGCTGGAGGTTTAGAATCTCACTCAAGATATAGTTGTTACTGGCAAGTCTAAGGAATTTAAACCAGGTTTTCCAGATATGTTCAGACTTGTTTATATATTTATATATTTTATATTATAAAATTATATTTTTCATGCCTCATAGGAGTCTTGCTCCAGCCTCACCGAGACCTTCTGAGACTTGTCTTCTCAAAGTTGCTCCTCCAGCGTCTCTCTTCAATGCCAGAAGAGAGATGCAAGGCCTAAGGGTGGTGCTTGCTCCATGTTGCTTCAAGTAAGTCCTGAGGCATTATTTTGTTTCATTTATTGGGACTATGGTTTGACCTGAGAAGCGTTTTTAACTGGTTTAGCCTATTGTCCTACAGAAACTCATTTGCACTCAGTTGTCTATAAATGTGATCATTAGTAAAAGATAAAATAAAATATTGTTTCTTTTTTATTTGATCATTTGACTATTTGAAAAGCTTAGCACACTGTTATATAACACTCTTCAATATCTGTGTTAATGAGCTTCAACATCTTCAAAAAAGTCTTTATCTAACATGGTTTGATATTTAAAACAAAAACATTTTGGGGGTCTAGTGCACTGGCTTGCAGTTTGGAGAGATCCCTATAGTATTGGAAAAGCAGTAATTACAGTTAGTGTTTTTGAGCATTTGTGTCTGTGATGAAACTTGACCCAGGGCTGCTGCTGGAAAGGACTACAGCAGTTGGAGCAGCACTATTACAAATGGTGATCTGATAAGCAGAGATGGAGGACATGGCAGAGGGAAGGTTTGCAGCGCTGATGTATGGACAGGAGCTGAAGAACTTCATTAATCTGGTAGTTGGCACCAATCATCACTCATAGGTTGCCTTGGTCAATGGGTGCCACACTCACCAACAAGTCAATGGACTCCAAAGAGTATGGAGAGAATGGATGAGGACACCCATGATCTACTACTGTGGTGAGTTTGGTGAATCAGACTCAACACTTAACACCATGCTGACTGAGTGGCAGAATTACAGCGCGAGTGACTGATGACAGTGACAGTTTTGGTTAGACAGCTTTCGTTGTGTTCCCTGTGATGTAATGGAGCTGTTTCTATCTGTGTAATAATTTGTCATTTTCATCACATGGAATGTACCAAACACCACTGATAAAACATGGCTTCAAATCTTAGGCAGTAGGACACTGTCACGGTTTGGACAGTTCCTTCCACCTTCTCTATGTCCTGTTTTTCCTCATCTCCTGTGTTTCTGTCTGTCACCTCTTTGTTGTATGTCTAAGCCTGGGCGGAGCTTGAGAAGCACCTCCTCACCGGTGAGCAGTGCAGCTGATTTTTATCATTCATCACCAGTGCAGTTAAAACCCAGCTCATCCCTCCAGTCTTTGCCAGATTGTCCGTTTACCTGTGTGGTACTGAGCTGTGGCTCTCTAGTGTTTTCTAGCCTTACCTTGTGTAATCCATTGATCTCACAACTTTTCTCCCTGTGCTTCAGGAAACTTGTTCCCTGTTCTCCTATCCCTTGGATCTGGCTCTGCTCCACCTAGACCTCAGTGACTGTGTTTCCCTACTGTCTGTCCAGCAATGAACCTTGTGTATTCATTCCACCTCCGCTCTGTGGGTCCCCCCTCCTGTGAACCTTAACAGACACATCTTTAGCATTGTATTGTTTTCAAAATTGTACTAATTCATATTTAACAACAACTTTTTTCCATAGTATTGGCATTCATATATTTAGTTTATGATAACACTGTAATTGCTGAGATCAGGGAACCTAACAACATTGCCAAAGGTCTGACGGAGCAAGAAACCCAATTGTTCTGACAATCAGACAGAATATAAACAAGGAAACAGTGCATCCAGATTGTCTTACCTACTTAATTTGGAGGTAAAACCGAAAGCGACTACAATCTAAATTTAGAGAATTCTTATTGCACAGGAAAACTGCGTAAATACCTATGTTAATGTCAGTCAGATGCCAGAAGCCAGAAGTTGGGTGTGTAAACTGTAATGGTTGTTAACAACAGATCATCTGAGTGAACATATTACGATTCACCTTTAATCTTTTAACTTTAAAATATGGTTAGCTTACTTGAGGGTTCATTTACAGCCTTGATCACTTGATGGCTTGTGCCCAGTAGGACAGTGAGGTCGCCATGTTCCCAACTTTGTTGGGATAGAAAAGATAGAAAAAAAAGATCCAGAATGTAGTGAACCTACATTGTCCCCCAAAATCTAAAGAATGTAAAAGAACACCATGGTGCATGTTTTCCATTTATTATGTTTGTTCACAATCATCAAAGTCCTCTGAAACTGATTCCATTCATTCAATGAGGATCATTAACACATTTTACATGGAAACAATTAGTTTTCAGAGCATCACAGGACTCACACATGGCATACTTAGGTCTAACAATAAAGAGCATGTTATGTGAAGTACATTGTCTTTCATTGTATTTTGCCAGGTTAGAATAATGGTATGTTCATTCAGGTGGCACCAAATAACCACAGAGAATCCTGGAAAAATGCAGTCTCCTATCATCTCCTCTGGTTTACTGTATAGTAAGAGTGACAGTGGAATCTACACAGTGAGAGCTGTGGATGCCAATATTCAGAAGGCAGCAGTTCCTAATAGTTGCCAAATGTAACAAAAGCAAACTACTATCTGGACTATTTTCTCCTTTGTAGCAGGAGCAAAAAAGATGTTAACCAGTTTACCAACCTTAACTCCATTCTCAGTGGTACAAAGCAATTTGCCAGAAAGAATGGGTGAAAGAGCAGTTAATGTCGAAACAGAAGGCAGTAGCCAGTTGTTTCATGATGAACTTGTCTGTGCAGCTGCACTGGATGGCCGAGCAAGCTCAAGAAGATGAAGCTTTATAGTCAAATTGGAGTCATTGTCTATACATGCATTTTATTGGTGTGACTAAATGCTCCAGATGCTCTTCTCACAGACAGTGATGCAATAAAAACCAAATTAAAAGCTATTATCGTTCAAACATTTGGGTCCCACAAATAAGTGAACGAAGCTGCTGCTGCTGAACATTTCAAAGACAAAACTTTTTTTCAATTGTACAACATTGGCAACGGATCAGCAATGGAAAGGCAAGGTCATTTATTATGACTCTACAACTAGATTAAGATAGAACCTCAGGATTAACTCCTAAACCCAGGACTGTTTCTGGACATGGTTCCTTAGACCAGAGGTCCATTATCACCACTGAAGGGATTGAGCATTTCATAGATGCATTAATTATGTTTTGGTTTAATTCAACTTTTTTCAGCTTCAATCAGTTTCTGGTCATGTCGTCAACAACACGTAGCCTAGTCTGTATGTTTGACAGTTGAATAGCTTCCCATTCAAAAATGTAACCTGCTCACAGCTTTCCTTTCCTATAGTATTGTGTACATTTTCAACAAACAGCAGCACTTTGGATGTGTAGTTCACCTGCAAACTGACTTAGAAGCAAAACAAGAGTTTTTTCTGCGGTCCATGTTTAATGTAGTGAGTGGGCATTTTTAATAGTTGTCATTCTCCCATAAAACATCTGGCTTTAAAGCCAATACCTTATCAATGGTGCCTGGATTGACCCTGATCTTGATCTGCTCATGGGGTGTGTGTTTTGAACGAAGGTGTAGGCCATTACAACTTTTATCATTAATCTTTAACTGAAACCCTCGTAGTGACTTGAGTTGAGGACATATCTGCACAAATATATGGACAGTATCCTGGTTATGTCTTATCCCAGATCTGATTCTGTTCAGGATATGATGTTTCATGGAATATAACCACCTGGTTATTCATCTCCCTGTATATATGATTCTTATGCATTCTTACATGAGCAATGAATTAATAGGTCACAAAATACGTGGCAGCCAGTAGTTTCAGTAATGATATGACAATAGATGTCAGACCCCAATAGAGTGTCCGTGCAGACGCCTCTCAGCTGTGGGTTTAACGAAATGCACGTACTGATGTAAGTGTGACAGACGTTTAAAGGTACATTTGGAGCTTGAAGTCAATTACAAAAACTGTCTTCCTTTTCTGTGGCGCCCCTCCAGCTGGTGGCATCTTAGGCAACTTCCCAGATTGCCTATGCCAAAAAACGTCCCTGCCTTAACCAACCAGTACACCTGACTATATATTCAGCAGAAGCAGTGATTAATAAAGCTCTCATTTGAAAAGGTTTCCTTCAAGTCCTCCAGGTCCAGATTCTGCATTTGCCTGCAGAAATCACAGGATGTATTAGTTGTTTAGTAAATAACAATGCCTCCAATGGAAAATATCAGGGAGTTATTCTAATAAATGTTGACATTTAGTACAACCAAGGCTCAGCACACATTCAATCTTTTTATCAGAAAACAAGGTCACCTGGCCCGTTTGAGCAAAAAAGCAATTTTCTATCCATTTGCAAATTGTTATGTCTGGGATTTGATATGCCAGAATAGTACATATCCAGGCTTCAAGCTCCAGGAACATACATTTACACACAGCCAATACAATTAGGAAAAAGATGGGTAACCATTTTAAGGCCTTTAACTGTGACTAAAGGTAGGCAAACACCTCTCTAGTTTTTCTCCCCAACTCCCCCTGCGCAAGGCGAGCTGCATTTAAAGAATCAATTAAGGTGGAGATGGAGAACATTGCAACTGACCTTTTAGAGAGGGAAATTAAAAGAGCACCTCTAGCTCGTGGGAAAAAATGAGTGGAGGATAAGAGGGTTCTTTCTGGCTGCTTTTTCCTTTTAAATACAC
This sequence comes from Nannoperca australis, assembly GCA_036023655.1. NCBI lineage: Eukaryota > Metazoa > Chordata > Actinopteri > Centrarchiformes > Percichthyidae > Nannoperca > Nannoperca australis. The sequence goes on along the minus strand of JAVQJD010052946.1, from coordinate 1,192 downwards.
TCACAGTCAGTCTTTTGTGGGAATTTGTTTTGTGGGAAATGAATGAGCGGGCCGTATGGGTGACATTTACAGAGCTGGTCGTGCGAAGGCGGGTCATGGTTCAGTCGCTCTACTGTACTGTATGAAAAATTAACTGAAGCCTACAGTCCTAATATGGGTCACTTCTGAAGTGTGCGTCACTGGTCACAGCTAGACTAATGTCTTTGGGGCGAGCCATCAACACCAAGTACAGTTTGGTTGACAGCTATCTTAGAGGGGTAAGGGGACATGAATGCCCCGTGGTAGAAGAAACATGCAGTATGAAAGTTTCCAATAACATAACATCTTGTGGATGAATATTGTATTTTTCTGTGACTTTTTTGTGTTTTAAATTGCTTATTTTTACATATAATAATAATACATATGTATTATTCATCTTTTGTCACCTTCTACACATAATTTCTAAAAGCCAAAAAGGAGGAAGAAGCAGGATAAAGCCCCAAATAAGATACTCAGGCACTTTTGGCATTGGTTGAGCACGCTGCGGCAGCCTTTGAGTCAGGTAAAGGAGCCTGATGCAAACATAGTTACTGATCAAATGCATTTTTATAAGCACTTTATGAAGGTTAATAAATAAAAAAGTGTGTTTTTGTGCTTCACTTCTAAAACAATGTTTTTATTTTTTTATTCACATTTTATCACTCTTGACAACATGCAGTGCTTATTCCAGATGGGGGAGCAGCAATATATTATATTAACCTTAATAAAGCATTGGTCTTGCTTTACATTGGTAGATGCAAGGATCATTGGTAACAAGGACTTATAAGTGCCTTGTTGCCTATTAATTACCGCACTACAAGGACCTTAATATAAAGCGTTATCCAGATAGGTAATATCTAGTGGTGTCAATCGATAAAAAAATTGAATCGAGTTAATCACAATAATAGGCTGTGATTAATCATGATTAACCAAAGTAGCTGCAAAGTAGCATCTCACCCAAATGAATGAGTTAGTTGTTGTCTTTGTTCACAGACTTCCCCTGGCTGCACTCTGCCAGTGTAGTCTTGGTCTACAGACGGCTTGGTCCTGTCTCAGTGCTAGCATCTTTGCTAACATCGGCAAAGATGTGCTTTGCCCGTAGATGGTACTTCAGACTTGTTGTGCTTCGGTGGAAAGACAGTTCATCGCTGCAATATGTGCACACAACTTTGGT
>JAVQJD010052944.1:0-41748 GCA_036023655.1 Nannoperca australis | reverse complement strand
CTCTGTTTTGTTCATTTATAGACACACACACACACACACACACACACACACACACACACACACACACACACACACACACACACAGACAGTCTGTTAACCTCTCTAACTCCCTCTCTGAGTCCCCTCTCGGATTGGGTTGCTGGCGACATTGTCTTTGTTACACATACAAACACAGTCAAGTCTTTCCTCCAGTTTCCTCACCTTCCCTTCTTCACACAGGGATGAAAAATGAAGTGTGATGAATAGAGGGAATGGTGTAAGATGGAGGATTACACCCCTGGCTGGAATTTTGAAGGGAGTAGCTTTACTGTAAAGACAGAAAAATACAATCTTGATGTTGTTGCCGACACCTTGCATCACATTTCCCCTCTGTTTGAGACAGGATTATGGTAGGGAACCAGAGTCTTGGCAGGGCGCTCGCAGCCTGACCTGTGAATCAGAGGATTCCTCTGTGTTTGTGGTTGAATTCAGCCACGGTGTACACACAGAGTCTCTCAAACAAACACACGCTAGTCTATCTGCTGAGCCATTCAGTGTCTCACACCAAGTGGAGGACAGCAGGAGAACGCTCCATACTGTGTGAATTTTAGAATCTAAAGCGTCGAATTTACTAATCCTAAATTGGTACAAAATAAAAGTTATAAACTGTACAGTTCATGATGCAGCTGAGAGGCGGGGTAAGTGATTTTCAATTCTTGGAGCAAAACTCATAGCAAAGGTTGCAGCATTTCTCTTGAAGACTGATATGTGAGGCTTCAAGGAAACACAAGGCAACTAACAGAGCTCAAATCATCATCATATATTTTGTGAGTTGGGACTACAAATGCTACTAACTGTCTTTCAAATGAAAAAAAAAGAACATATTTGCGGCAGTATTGCGTAATTCTGAAAAACAGTGTTGTCCAAATCTTGTAAAGAAAACAAAAAACTATTGGAGAGTAGAAGAAGAGGAAGCAAGTGTTATTTGACCGTGGTGCTGCCTGTGTATTTTTGGAAAATTATATTTAGGAGCTAGCTTTATGAATGAGATGATTTGGCAATACATTTTTTGGGGAAATGTTTTAATTTAATTTCTAAAAACGGATTTAAATCAGTGTGTTTAAACATGGGCTTGCGGGTGGGGGGCAATAAGAAAAACTGCACACCCACGTTCAGACTGCATCCTTGCATCCCAACAATTCACACATACACACTCACACACACCCACACAAACATTGCATTCTCTGCCCATCCTTTTGCCTTACTCCTCCTCAATATTTCCATCCATCCACCCGTCTCCCACGAGGAGCTCTTGCTCCAAGGCTGCGGTGCAAGCGCTCATAAAAAAAAAGAGAAAAAAATTTGCTCGCCCTGATGATGGAAAAAAACAAGAGAGAATAAATGTTGTAGGAAAAAAGTGTTAAGTTGAAAAGTGAGCATTTTCTCTCGCTCTGAGCTCTTGGTCCAGGCTCAGAGCTTCCCTGGATGCCAGAGTCTTTCATCATTTGGCAGCCTGGCTCTGCAGTTCAGTTTTACCTCCTGGCTGGAGGCAAGCAAAGCACCACTCGCTCTCCACACAGCAAGCAAGAAAGAAAGAGAGAGGGAGATGGAGACAAAGAGAGAGAGGGAGGGAGTGAAAAGCAGTCTTTCATGCAAAAACAACCTCTGGAGTCATTCATGGCAACGCATGAGCCCATCTTTTTATGCTGTGTTCTTCCCTCTGCTCCTCCACCTCTCTCCTCTGTTTGCTTCAATTTCTGATGTGCTTTAGCTCCAGAAGTAAAATGCTCGTCATTATATAATCTGCAACAACGGATAGCTCCCAGTGATGGAGATGTTGAAAGCAAAGTGGGGGAGATGTGTGCTAGCGAGGCAGAACAGAGTGAACTCTGACGTCCTACTTTTTGGAAGGAAGCGGAGTCTTGCTGCTATCATCGCTGGAATACCAAAAACAGCCGTGTTCTGGGCTTGAAGACTTTCAAAGCACACCTGTCTCCCTGTTTTGCCCGTTTTCTTCACTAGGCTCTCTGAAACTAAAGCTCAGCTCCAACATTTCAGGCTGTTTCCTCCCTCCACACTTCTGTATTTTTGGTTAAAGTTACAAGGTTGCAAACAACCAGAGATCCTATTAATAACATTCAAAATCAATGTATTTTAGTACGGTGATTGAGAAGTAAATAAAACAAATGCTTAATCATACAATTGCACAGGAGGGAAACCATGCGGGAAATAAGATCACAACCTCCCGCTAAGCGAGTAAACTGCACCAACAGCGCTGAACAGTCTTAAATGCTCTCGACTGCTGAGAGTGAACACAGGTTCCCACAGGGCTTGATAAAGCACCCCTACCATATGCATTCTTTTACAATGGATATGCCACCATGAACAAGACACTTGGGCATGTCAGACCAGACTGAGAGGAAGACTGATGTGTCTCATCATTAGAGCTGATGGCCTTCCCCTGTGGCGAGATCTATGTTCCTACTGTGGTGACCCAGCAGGACTTCACTGGCACCCCGCTAAGACTTCTGGGAGCAAAAGCATCTGGTGGAAAAATTCTTCCCCGCCTTCAGACTCATGGGGCCAAACAGGAAAACATGCAGATACCCATACACGCACGTAGACACACACACACACACACACACACACACACACACACACACACACACACACACACACATATTCTTAAGTATGTATAAGGAGATATACATTTTATAGCAAGCACACATATGCAGATACATACACAAAAGCCTATGGCGCAAAATGGGTGCGATCTGGCCCCCGGGGAGCCGATACCCCGTCCATGGCCCCCGCTGAGTTTGCCCAGTGGGAGCTCCAGCACTAGCTGCTAACTGCACAGTGGGGTGTCTGGGAGATATGGTCCTGGAGACTATAAGGCTAGGAGTGGTGTGGCGACCATGGAGGCCTTGTCCCTCAGACAGGCGGCAAAGACAGAACGTTTCTCAGGCCGAGGCATATGCTCTTAGACATGGACGATTTAGTCAATTCCTTTGCGATCGCTGTTCCCATGGCCTTAACCTAAAGGGTCCTGAGAAATTATTTCAGAGCGCTTAATCATCGTTTTCATCGTTAAAGACCCATGAAAAAAATCAACACTGAATAGACCTCATATGTGTTTGAGTGCTGGACAGATGTGTCATCTCTGATGAGAGTTTTGATAATGTGCATCAGTTCACAGTGACAGAAAAATCTAAAAACTAGTGCAAGCCTCTACCAAATTTCAGCTCTTTTATATTTTGACATTTGACAACAGAGACACATAACATTTCTTTTGATTTTAACTCACAATGACTACTAAAAAATATTTAAAACATCTGTTTTCTTAATAAGTATCAATTGGTTCAAGAAATTATTTTGATATCTAGTCAAAACACGTAAATCTGAATATTGAAAGGTGGTCATTCACAGCTTTAAGTAGTGTTTAGTGGTCCAAACAACCTCAGTTTCCACCTCTGAGTGTAGCAGCAGTCTGTGGCATGTGCTGACCAGAAGGTTGGTAGAAGGTTGCTTTTTTGGACTGTTTGTAAAAAAAGATGAGTGATTAAAGAAAACTCTCCTCCTCCTCATTAACTACCACCAGGGTGTTGGCAAAGTTCCTTAGGATATTTAGCCCCAGTTGCTGCTGTGTAGCTGCTGAGTTACTAAAAATAGAAGACAGTCATTTTACTGGGCAGCTTCCACATGTGAATGACGTGTATAACTAAGTGTAAAGCAGCAACCTTTTATGTTTTAGCTATGTTATGCTACCTTCCTTTGCCTATTGTAGCATATAGTTTACATAACACAACACGTCCCGGCTCCACACAGAGCTTTAGGCTTCAGGAATCTCTCGTTCCAACAGATCCCAAAGGTGCTCTATTAGATGCAATCTAGCAACAATACTCAGGTAAAATATGGCATTTAAACGATGCTCAGGCACTAAGGGGCCCAGAAAATATCCCCCACACCATTACACTGCCACCACCAGCCTACCGTTAATACAAGGCAGGATGGATACATGCTTTCATGTTTAGGCAAAATTTTGACCCTACCATCCGAATGTCGCAGCAGAAATCGAGACTCATCAGACCAGGAAACGTTTTTCCAATCTTGTCCAATTTTGGTGAGCCTGTGCAAATTGTAGCCTCGGTTTCCTGTTTTTATCAGACAGGAGTGGCACCTGCTGTGGTCTTCTGCTGCTGTAGCCCATCTGCTTCAAGGTTTGATGTGTTGTGCGTTGAGAGATGCTCTTCAGCAGACCTCGGTTGTAATAAGTGGTTATTTGAGTTACTGTTGCTTTCTATCAGCTCGAACCAGTCTGGCCCTTCTCCTCTCACCTCTGGCATCAACAAGGCATTTTCGGCCATAGAGCTGCCGTTCACTGGATATTTTCTCTTTTTTTGACCATTGTCTGTAAACCCTGGAGATGGTTGTGCAAAATCAACAGTTTCTGAAATACTCAGACCAGCCCATCTGGCACCAACAAACGCCCCAACGAATGCCCCATTCAAAGTCACTTAAATCACCTTTCTTCCCCATTCTGATGCTCGGTTTTAACTTCAGCAGATCGTCTTGACCATGTCTACATGCCTAAATGCATTGAGTTGCTGCCATGTGATTGGTTGATTAGGAATTTGTGTTAACTAGCAGTTGTAAGAGTGTATGTCTCCATTATAAAAGTATGGAATTTTGATAAAGCTAGAAAGAAGTAGAAAATGTTTTAGTAATACGAGTAATACGTTTGCATTATTTTTCACATGGCATGCAAATATCACATCATTTCCAACGTACACCCACAGCCAGAAGCTGATAATTTAACAATAGACCACATAATCACACATCTATTACTGACTTCTGAGGTCCTTGATGCTTGTGTCACATCACCAGAGAGGATTGGCTGGTGATTGATGATCCATCTCATCATGGCCACAGTTACCTGCCACAGCTCAGAGAGGACAAAACCTCTGGGCAGGGCCAGAACTAACTTAATTCTTGTCGTCCGCCCCTTTGCAAGGTATGGGAAAAATGGCCTGGACTGAAGAGTTTGTGAGATGAGAGAAGTGGGACTTGAATGGAGCCAAAAGGAGAAAAGGACTGAAAGGAAAAGGAACTTGGTCAATGGAAAGGGGGCAGGAGAGACTGAATACACCATTGCGCGGTCTACAGTGTTGATATTTCCCTCAAAGGTCTCTTCTAAAGTGAGCATTTTAAGCCACCCCGACACACTAAATTTGGCCTTTGTGCACGGAGAGGCCCCTAGCTGTCGTGATGCAAGGTGAGGAGGCACTGGGGGCAGCTGGAACCTGCTTGTCACCTCAATGGTTTCTATTCTCCCCCCTGTATGCCCTCCCTGGCCCGCCCCGCCCATCGCCACCATTCACCCAGCGCTCCAGTGGGAACATCCAGGGACCCCGCACTTTGGGACGGCCCCATATAATGAGCCCCTCTGGATGGCTTGAATGTGGCGCCATTGTTCTACCCGGGGCCATTAAACCACCTCCTGGGCAAACAAGAGCGTCCCTCTTCCTTTATGGGGCCCAAGAAGGCAACAAAGAGAGGAGTCATTGAGACACAGAGGGGCCGCCCTTTGTTTGGTGTCCTTTTTGCTGCTTCTCAATGCCTGGGCTGGGAAGGGGAGTCTCCTGTTGGTCTTTAGTGCTCCTCATATCACCACAATCCCTTGTTTGGCCAAAGTGGAGATGTGAACTTAATTGACTTGAGTGGCCCCAGTGCACCGTGTAGCAAATAACCTGGAGGAGATACAGAGAAGGTATTGTGCATCTGAAAGTGTTTTTGGCTGTCCTAATAGTGGTGAAAACCTGTGAGGAAAGTTTTACGGCCCCCACGATTCCAGCTGGAGAATTTTATACCACCTGGTTTCACCTGCGAAATGTAGCTGAACTGCAGTTGATAACAGTATTGTAGAGAGATGACATGCTGAACAAGAGCACAAGACTCCTGTGAAGTGATCTGGAATCATGAATGAATGAGTGTTCAAATTATTTCCACACCTAATTACTGTAAATTAATTCTACAGTGAGCTCAAATAGAAATGGTGAATCCTTTTACATACCATTGGTAATGAAATCCCTGGGGGCTACCTCACATGACAGACAATTACAAATGTAACCAATTACATAATAGACCTAAATAGAATGTTTATTGAATCAATGTCTGCTTCTGCTCAAGATTCTTCAATAGAGGACACAGCGAGAGGCACCTAAGGTGTTTCAGACGCCTGAATTTCATTCTAGCCACTAAAGGAGTAAAAGTCCTTTGAATGTCCTGAGACTAAAGAGCTGCAGGCAAATGTCAGGTTGCACCCTCCCTCACATATAAACAGGCCCTGACCTCAACCTTTCCTCCGGCCACCATCCTGGGCAGAGAGGCTGATTAGCTGAGGGCAGGTGCTGAGCGCCAGGCTCCTTAGGAGAGGTTAAGGAGAGGAGTCAGAACCTCCCTGTGTGCTGCTGACTGGCTTGCTGCCACCATGTCATCCATCCTGTACTCTAATCGAGTTATCATATCAACAAATCTCCCTTCAGGGGCCCCACAGCTGACACTCCCAGAAAGAAACCCAGAGGGGGCCAACAAATTTCTAGCAGCGGGGCGCTGGGGAAAGGACCCGGCCTGCCAGACAGCAATGAAAGGTACCTGCAGCCTCTGGTCAAGCTCCCCTCTGGGGACGACACTCACGCTGGGCGCCATGCTGGGGCGGTTATTCGATTAGGCTGCGTGCTATGTGGGCAACTCCATTCTGCAGCCCTGCGGCCGAGTGAACCACCCACTGGGAAAACTGTCCGAGTTACCATGGGGAGAGAAAGAAAACAGTCTGGAATAAAAAGCATCCAATCGGTTAGAAAACCTACATGCTACGGCTGCTGTGGGTCAAAGATGTGTGGTAAAGTCAAGCGTGATGAAAATATATCTGTCTCTTCTAGGAATTCTTGTTTTCCAAAAAATCTAAATCAAATCTTACTAGATGAATAGATTTTTTTCTGCCATGGCCATGGCTTTCAGGCAACTGTCACTTAAAATAAAGTGAGTACATCAGAGAAAAGGATCAGATTAAGAGGTTGTAAAAACTAAGTAAATGTGCAAAAGATGTAGTGGTAATAGTTGGAAGAAGATAGAAAATGTGTGGTTTGCTGACAATTCCTCTCTCCTACATCACACACACATAAACAAAATTACGCTTTCACTCTTGCATGGAGAAGGACTCAGCAGGGGTCAGCGGGAAAGAGGGTAGCTGTGTTGGCCCAAGAGTTGACCTGCCACTCCATTGCTACCTGCTGCTAAGGCACAAAGGAGCCCCTTGGCGAGGCGCGTCACGAAGAAAAGCCAGGCGGAGAATGAGTCAGCTAGAGCTCCACAGAGAAGAAGACCCTCGTCTATCCCCATGACCACTCTGTCATCCATGAATACTATTTACGCCATGGGAAGTCTTTTCTCTAATAGACCCCCCCAGGTCCCTCTTCTTCGCCTTGCGCTCTCGCCGCATTCACAGGGATCCTTATGTCTTCTGTGTTCTGCCTCGTCCTTTTCTCTCTCTCTTTCCTTTTTTTTTTTTACAGGCTAAATCATGAGAGATGCTTCCAAAGCATTGCAAATTGATTATGGCACTGAACATTTATTACATGATGGTTGGGGGTCTGCATGGTCGAGATGTGAGAGCGAGGGAGCGTGCTGGGGAGAAAAACGTGGGCTCATCCTCAGGGTCATCATTTTGATCACACACTTCGTCAGTGTCACGGGGGGGGATGGATACTACACGCGCGTTTCACAGTGGAGCTGTTAGAAAACTAGTACAAACTATAAAGATAACTGACTTACGTCTCTTTAGGCGTACAAATTTAATGCCATTGCACTTGTATGAAAACCTCCAATTTTTTGTAATTTACATGTATTAAGGATTACAACGCTCTTTGTGGGGTGACACCATTTAAAGAGCTATCAGAAGGATTCAAATATGCAAGGTGGTCAAGCTAATAACCAAAAGCTGTTATTTTTAGTACTTGAAAATGTATATATGCATTTATATATCAAAGGTTTTATCTTCACACATTTACTGTGAGTATTTTGTGATGCATGTGTAAGGTTTCTTTTCAGATCATATGCAGTTAATCCTTTGACAACTATCAGTGTTGATAAATTTTGCTGATGGCAAATGTAATGGCAGTCATGTAACATAATGCAATCCAAACTACCAGCCCTGCAATAAACCTTTATAAAAAAATATAATGTTCAATTTTTTTGTTAAAACTGCCACAAAAAGGTTTCGATACAAATTACTTTTTGACAATTGTTTTTGGTGTTGATTTGAATAATATTGGAATGTGTTATTTTAATTTTAATTTATTTTCATCATCAGTATAGCCTCATTATCATTAATGTGAATCATCCTCTCTCTGACATGGACTACAATATTCTATAATGAACTGTGTCTTCTTGTTGTCTCTCTAGAAAGTAGTTTTATGTAATAATGTCATCATGGGTTGTTTCACCTGATATTTTTTTTTATCACATCTCTGCACGTCTCTGTAGAGAAACTACAGACAGTGTGGGTGGAGAACCAAAGTATTCTCCAGAGGATTTCTAGTCACTTGGTTGTCGGAAGTTTCTGCACCGAGTTAGAAATTAGTCAGTGTCACTGCGATGTAATGCCACTTTAAAGTGGTTATGTGCAAGATTCTGTTCTGTTCTAAAAATGTAAGTTTTCATGACTGTACAGACTGAATAAATTGAAGTGCAACATCATTAAAGGGATCTCGCAAAATGGGCATTTATTTATATGAAAATATCACAGGATTATTGCCATAATACTACATTTGAATCAGCTTCTGATGCAGTTCAACAAGCATGCATGCACACTCGGTACTCAACCTGTGGTCAGTTGTGGCTGGAATTCCATTTAACACTCTTGCCCACATGGGTGAATCTACATATGGGCATACACACACTCACACTCACACTCAATGGCTGACACAAGCACACTGCTGCAGACACATTAACATACCAAAATCGTGCTTGGCTGGCTTGTAACCAGCCATATATTGAACTATTCCTGGGCAAGCGAGTGATCACTTAACCACTCACCCTCCGTAAGTTGCCTTGGAAAATAAAATCAGTTAAATGTTTACATTAAATCCATTAAACACACAGAAACACAACATCTTCTACCCGTTACCACCTAGTTGTCCCTACAGAGAGAGAGAGGGATAGATTTTTGGGGTGAAATCTATTGTGGCCGGCTTTACAGTAATCCTGGCCGCTGCACCTTCCAGTGAGACAAAAGGATTGTGAGCCGCAGGAAGCCAGTCCTCAGTTCACCCAACGCTCCACACAAAGCTGCTGCCACTGGGTTATGATTAGAACATCAGTGTGGCCCCGCAGAGCTCTTGCTGGGAAGGATGCAAGCTTAGACCCACGCCAAGCCAGGGCTCCGCCAGCACTTTGAAGAATGGGGAGCGGGTGAAAGAAATGGCCACAATGAATACCTAAAAAAACCCATTCAGGCAGACCTTGAGAAGCACAGGTTGCCTCTGTGGTCGGTCCTCCTCTGTTCTGCCTCTCCTTCTGTTCCCTTCTTCACCTTGGGCTGAGAATTTGCTGAGGTCTGCGAGTTCCTCAGAGACCTTTTTGTAGACTTTCACAGAATAGCTTCGTCAAAACTGGCGTGGCCCAGACCTGGCCCAAGATGCTCTCGCTGCTCCGCTAATAGCCTGCATCAGCAAAAAGACAAAAGGAGCTCAACAATTATTAGATTTAAGGGCTGGCTGCAGTGAATGGGGAAGTCCAAATTAAGTCATTGTACATTGATGGAGTAGTTGGGGGTTAGCTGAGGTTCAGCTCCAGACCAATGCCCAGGCATGGAATAATTAACCAGAAACAGCTATTAATCCTGACCAATGACAGTGTCTAAAACAAAGGGGACTGACCAATCATTGATGGTAACATCCACTCCGAGGACCTCGGTTCACAGCTGTGGGATCATCCCTGACACTGGGTAGGAGGGGCTGTGGTAGTTTAACCACAATATATCAACTTCAGCACTGTGATGGATGAATTGCAGTTCTATGAGGAAAGTGATCAAAAACAAATCTCTCAAAGCTGGTGGCAAAAGCCTTACTTCACTAGATTTCAATGCAATTTCCTTGCTTTTGTCAAATGTGAAAATAATAATAACATAATGGATGATAAGATATTGCAAAAGTGCAAAAACTTGCACCAAAAGTTAAACACCAGTCGTTGGGGCTCAAAGTATTGCACATTTTCTATTCTGCCTGGCTCTATTATTGTATATCTTTTTCACAATAATGAAATGCTACCTGCTAAAATGTAAAACCACTATAGTTCAGGAGCACAAAGGTTTTGGCTATTGACATGAGGTAACAGGCTACGTCGAAACTACTATACATAATATCTAATATATAACTAATATAAGTGTTTTTGCTCAAGGTGAGCATTCGTTCTGGGCAGGATTCTGTTTTCAGAAGAGCCCATAAAATGACTTTAGATAAAGAAATACACAAAACAACTTGACTGTGAGGACACACTAAAATGCACACTGTAGAAAAATCAGTTTGGGTTCAGGTATCTGTGAGCTGCTCTGGTGAAAACAGAAAAGATGGGAAAAAGAGCGGCAGCTGCAGCACAAGGGTGTCCAAATCCACGAACGAGGCATGAAACCTGCAGGAAATCTGCACATGTAGCAACTCCACACCCTCAGTGATGAGTTTATCCATTCACACATAATTATGAAAACATACATGTCGGAATCTGCTGCTCTCTAATATCCACGCAAATAGCCTACAGGAAATCCTGAGAAATGTAAAGCCAGCATGGATATCGTGTTAACTACAGCAAGGACAGAAAACACGTTCACACATTCAGGCCCAAACCACATGAATGAACCAGTCTGTTTTTCCATACAAATATTAAAGAGAGTACAGTAGCTGGTGGCTCACTTTGTTCAAAAAGTGCAGTAGTGCAACTGCTGCAGTGTAGTTATATAACAGAGAGGGAAAACATTTTATTGCTGATGTAGTTTTAACTTCACCTGCTCAATAAAAAACAACAAAGACACCAAAACTAAAAAAAATTACAATTTGTTGATGTGTAATTGTTTGTTTACCATTTTAATCAAGAATGATAAAAGTAAATATGTCAATCTTAACAAACAAGGTACCACACAAGAACCTTTATGAGTTTGTTTGTGTTTGCGCGGGCCTAGTATAACCTGCATTTTAACACAAAGTTTAGGAAGTGAGGGATTTGACAAATGGTCGCTGAAAGTTGAAAATGTAAAAAAACTTTTCTCACCAAATACTCATTAAAATGTAACATTTTGTGCGTCCACTTTCTCATCTACACATTTTATATTCACACAATTAGGCAGTTGTTATAGTATTTGAAAACTACACCCAGATCTGACACAGTTTTAACCATATGAGAGAGACTGTGGGAGAACAAGGAGGGGGAATGGAGGTATTCTTCGAGCCTCGAGCCTATGGGAAGTGTGGAGGGTGGCGGGGTGGTGGTACAGTATGTGGCAGACCCCTGGCACACACGCCAGCTCCACTTTCCACGCTGCTCACTCTCCTGACGCTGGGCTCCCCCGGTGCCCCTGCCCTCCTCCCAGCACCGCTTTGTGTGCCTGCATAATCTCCCAGCAAAGGAGGCGACGCAGGTGGTCCCATCCCAGTGAAGCCTCACCTCCCCCTCCATCCTCTATCTCTCTTTTTCTCTCACCCTCTGCCTGTTCTTGTCTGTCTACCCTGGCTGCCTTCATCTTCTCCCTCCTCAGTCCCTGGCGTGGGGATACAAAGAGACACCTCCCTGGCAGAGATAAACCTATTTTAGAGATGCCGAGGGGGAACCTGATGCTCCCCACCTCTCCTTCCCTTCATCTCTCTCTCTGGCTCTTTCACCCAGGGAGAGCTGTGTTGCGCTGGGCTTCAAGCACCATTAGCGCCTCAGTGGTTTGTCTTGTGTTTATGTGTGTCTGTCTTTTTTTATGTTAGTGTGTGTGTGTGTGTGTGTTGAGGAGGTTCAAAGGGTTCCTCCTCTATAGTTCATCAGTCAACCTGATCCATGGGGGACGAAGAAAGCAGGGGGGCAACAGAAAAGGACAGTTCCAGTGCTTAAGTGTAAGTTTCCTTGGTTAGTACACATCAGCCTGCAGGATTGTCCCAAGCAGGTGATTCATGGTAGCAATGGAGGAGTGATGCTTTCAAGTGAGGAAAATTAAGGAAAATTTAATCACAAAGGTTTGGAAGCAACAGCTGTTTAAAAAAAATAACTGAACACGTAAACGTCATCCTCAAACCCCCAAATTAATGCATCTCTCTATGATCAAAGCAGTCTCTCAGTCCAACAATGTACCAAATACTTGACAAATGTTTGTCCAAATGAATTGAAGGGTCTAATGTTGAAAAATTGTCCTTTTCTTTTCCTGTAAGTGAAGCATTCGCAGAAGAGGAGATCGATGAAAACTCAAATGTGTTCATTTGGCAGTCAGCACATAAACATATTGCTGACTAAGTTGACATCATGTGCAAACCACTTTCATACTTTTCTTTTTGTGCCATCATACCTTGTTTCTCAGCCTCAAAAAGTCTCACCGAACTCCTTGTTCAACAGAAAGAGAAACAAACCCTCCATCACTGCGTAATAGTAATTACCCACTTCAAGATACGAGGACAAAGTCCATATCACTCAGTGGGACAACACTAACATGGTTTCTCTTTTACCCTGACATCATTGTTATCACACCCACCTCCCCTTCAAACAAATCAGACATGGAAAATTGTCGGGTATTCCCCCCTGGGCGCTCCCAATCACGGCATCAAAGGCATGACGCAAGGCCGGGACAAAATGGAAGCCATTATGGCTAATTAGCTGCTGCCCTTTAAAGCACAGGGACCTGCCTGCTGCCGGGGCTCTGAGTGTGTGTCAGAGCAAACACCACTGACAGCTCCCACGCTACAGAGGAGACGGAGGGAGGGAAGGGTTACAGAGGACAGAGGGTGGGGGTAAAAGACAAAAAGCAGGATGAGGCAGATTGTGAATGAGCTGGAAAGCATGCATTCAATTTCGTCTTAAAAATGTTTCCTGCAAATGATGGAGGAAGTGCGCAGGAGGAATAAATGGAGAGGAGGTGGGGGGCGCAGGGTCATTGGAAGAGGTAGCAGGAAAAATTGGGGTGGGGTTCGGGGCACCGAGCTATATATGATGAAAGGAGCTCCTTCTTTCCCCGCCAGCATCCACATGGGCATTCTTCAAGCTCACCCAAGCAGAACTCAGCTACACACACACACACACACACACACACACACACACACACCCCAACCACTACCATAAAATTCACTTATGCCCCTCCACATCCTCTCCACCCCACCTCTACTTTATCACGCACCTGAAGGCCTGCCTGCTGCCTGCTGCCTGATTACCCAGCCGCCCCCCCCCCCCTGTCGTCTGTCATCATGCTCCTATGGTTACAACAACCCTAAACCACACAAATACACACACATATGGAAATAGATAAGGAGACGACACACATGGTTACACACACACTGAAAGACACATGCATAGTTAAACACTGCATGGCCCCCTGGCCGGCAGATCGGCCCGTCTCAGCCTGTATGTGCAGGTATTAGGATGTAATTACTTCTCCATTCAGTTTCTTCATTCATTCCACCATTGTTCATTTTCTCTCTGTTGATTTTACAGTAGCTCACTCTGAAGCACCACCATTTATCCCCCTCCTGTCTCGTCGAGTGAAATTGCTTTTGAACAAATGTTTAATCATTTTAGCATGTACATATTAAGTGTGCCACCAAGTATGAAATATAAAATGTGTGTTACAAACCAAGACCATGTAATAATATACTGTATCAGAAGAGCTAGTCAGTGCACCATATAACACCAAATATCACCATAAATTATTCAAAAAAATAAGAGTTAATCAGTTTGTAAGTATTGCAACAATGGATAAGATGTGATTATGTGAAATTTGCATATATTTCTTTTGCCTATCTTGGGTGTACATGCCGTACAGATGGAAGGAATGTTTTTGGCAAAGAAGATGCACACCAACCCCATTATAGTTTCAGCACACAAAGGTAACGGAGAGGTTGTCGGCACACGGATGTTGAGCAAAAGGGTTTGATTGACGGAAAAGGTCTCCGTCAATTCAGTGGCAGCAAGACCTATAAACTGGAAGTCTGTACTTGTACAGTAAGCATCTTACTGCTTGGACCTGGAATGAAGATGCCATGCTGATGATTAAGATAACGTTTCAGTTAATCTGATCTTTTTTTATATTGCATGCCTGCTTTTCAACTACATACAACCGGGTGTGATTGTTTATTAATTTCCTCCCAATCTTAAAAGATAAGATTAACTGAAACACTGCAGATACTAAGAAGAACAGAAGTCAAGGCCTTGTCCTCCACCCACATTTCCTGTCCTTCACAAACGAGCGGCGAAAGACGATTTCCTGTGCGCTGGAATCCGTAACCTCTTATTCCCAGCCCCTTGGCTGGCGGGACACTAAGGGAGGGGTTAGAGGTCCGGCATCTTTTCACACATCTTTGCAGACATAAAGAGCAAACAAACCTCAGGGTCTTTATCACTGAAATCTAAACCCCTCGGCTGATTTCATGTCTGTGGGCTGAGGCCGGGGACGCAGCGATGACCACCTGTTCTCTAAATGTTCTCGTTGTCGCTTTTGTCATGGGCTTTACATTCTTTCAAACCATTACAGGCCCAGGGCGAAACTTAAGCTTTTGCCAATTTCTCCCTCGGTGCCACATATTTGAGAACCTATACAGTCTCCTTTCAAAGGCTGCTTATGTGTCTGTCTTCATGTGAGGGAAATGAAAACACAGAGAAAAGGGTTATCTTGTAGGTTTCTAAAGGTCTTACTGTTTCAGCACGAATATCACAAGAGTCGCTGAATGATATTGGGGAGTATTTTTTTTTTTAAACAAAAGCACTGATTTACAGGGGGTGCTCCTTTGTGCCTGCCCATTGAAATAAACTGTGTCATGGAAGCATTTATTGAAGGACTTTAGGGGTTTTAACAGGAGACAGTGAAAAGGGCTTCTCATACATACAGATTCCATCAACCAGCTATAAAAACTGAGGGGAGAGGAGTCTCATTTATTGGGTAACATGGTTACATTTTACTGCTCTGTGGCATTGAGGCAGAGGAGGCAGAGAGGACGCCTCTTTTGTTTGCTGCACGGCTGCAGCAGACAATGATCGAGGCGTGTGGAGCGCAGGAATGTCCTTACTGTAGACACTCTCGGAAGTCGGGTTCGAGTGTGCGTCTGTCTGTTGCTTTGTCCTTGTGTCAGTGTGTGTCCATTTTCATGACAGATAGGACTGTGGGAAAAGTGCCCTTACAAACGGCGTCCATTGTCTGACCTCCATTTATTTCATGGCGGTTCATTCCGCTGATAAGTGATGGAGAGAACCGTAGATGAAACAAATTCATTCCAACGCAGCATTGTGACTCGCTTACATGAATCACTTCTGATTAGCCTCAAGCTGGCATGGCCGAGGCGTCCATGAAAGTGCACAAGCGCACAGAGGCCTCGCAGAAATCAGGAATCTGCATCCCACTAAAGACCAGTCATTTCTCTGCATCACTACAGAGGTGTTCGTAAACCACTGCCAGGCCTCACTGTCACTGTCATCACATAGTCAGCCATTATGGACTCTGACTATTATTAATACAGGGCCTGAAGCACTCCCAGCTACATCCAAGGGCTCGCCATAAAATATGTTAATCAAATCGGGCCCCTGGGGGCCCCTCAAAGGGAGCTTTAACACAAATTGAATATCACTGATGGCTTTGGAGGGGGGGTCGGTCTTGAAAAGGGGAGGCCCTAACCCTGTTAGTCACACGGGTCGCGGCTCAATGATGCTGCATATTTCCAGTCACTGTCAATTACCCTGATATCGTCTGTGGAGGGTCGCATGCAGCCAGCGCTTCAGGGGGAAAGAGAGAGCGCTCAGCAACTGGTGGCTGGATCTGTGCAGCACGTGGGAAAATCAGAGTAGGTGTGTGCATGTCTGTGCGTGTGTGAGAGAGAGAAAGAGAGATTTTGTGATCTTCAGAACAAATCGTCAGCCCAGGATGCCACACGCTAATCACACTAATGCCTGTTGGCCAAGTTAAGGAGGAAGCGAACATGCCAGCTTTAGAATGGTGGATCATGTAAATCATCTGATTCCACAAATCTATGGCAGCTCTACCACTCAGTGTTCACAGAGACAGAGTAAATATGACAGTTCTAAAGGTTTCAACTTGGGTCTACAGACAATATGTCTATTCTAAGAAAGAAAGCAACGGACCATAATGGACCACGGGACGAACGAAACTGAAAAAAAAGAGATGTGATGTGCAGTTAAACATCTCTTCCTCGTAGTAATGAAGCAGCTCTGAGGCTTGAAACCCCCATCAGCTGACAACATAGCCTAAATATAGCGCAGTAGAAAAAGAGTAATTGTCTTTCAAAAGTGTTTGTGCACCTGGCTAAAATACACACAGCCTATTTATACCTGCAAGTTCATTGTGACTGAATATGCAGCTCAACTGTTTTCCTACAGTTACAGCGTTGAACTTCTTTTCAAGAATTTCAAACTTTCACCTTGATGGCATTGGTAATCAATTTCCCTCTTGTCCATCTGCATGCTAAAACATTTTATCAGTTAAAAACACACTGACCACAGAGTCTGGATGAAAGGGGACAAGTTCATTAATCTACTTTTTTCTGCACTGAAAACATTTTTCTTCTTCACTTACAAGCAAATGATAAAATGTTTACAGCCATTTTTCAAGTTCATGGAGGTGAACGTTTCATACTTAGAAGATAAGATCTTGGGTGGAGTATCACCTTAAATGTTCTGTGATAAAGCAACCTTATCGCCAGAAACCATGATTCCAGCCAATGTCAACATTTATTAACATCCACTGCCAATGTTTGTAAAATGATTTATTTTAACCATATCTGTGCCTGCTAACTTCGATATGGTTAAAGTTGGAGAAAGATAGAGGTTATGACAAATAAAGTATGGTTACGGTTGAACAACTTAAACAAGGCATTAGATAGAAGATTGTGCTTACGGTTAAATATCGCCAATGTTAACTGTTTGTTTGTGATGGGACACATATATAATGACACACTATATCCTGCATTAGCACTAAATGTTGGCAGTGGACCATATGTGTGTGAGACAAACTCCCTTATAATATGTAGTTGCCATTCTGTCTTCTTACTCAGTCACTCAATGTTTCATTCAATTACTTATCTTAGCTTTCAGAGATGACACGCTGCTGCAACTGAGGAAAACAAAGAGAGCCGAATGCTTTATGTATTTGACCACACAACACAATTCCATCAGAAACATGCCACTTATTCTTCTGACGTCTCAGTTCCTCAGCCCACTCTAGGTGGCTACTTTACAGCTTCCCGGGATAATCATATTGGATCCATTTCCCAGAGCAACGGAGGTTTACATGTCCACGACAAGCATGCCAGAACCCCAACACACACAAACACACACATGGGCATTTTTCTCATTCATGATGCAAACCGGAGCTGAGATAACAGGGTCTGGTGGGAGCGTTTGAGAATTAAACTCCACAAAGGTGAAGTTACACGGACAGATGAGGTGGGAGGCATGGAACAAACACACACACACACACACACACACACTTAGAAAAACACACTCCGTCCATATTTGGACGGTGTATGTATTTGGAGTGCAGACATACAAGCAAAGACACACAAACACACTCACCATCACACACTCTAAGTGACATGGACAAACTGTTTATTGTGCACACCCTCAAACAATTACACACTCACACACACACGGCTTGCTTTGTGTCTGCAGCGTCTCGTGGTCGTATCTCTGCGGCCAGCTTCCTCTGCAGCTCCCGCCACTGGCTCCCCCCAAAAAAAGAGGATTAACTGCTGGTTCACGTCACAGTTTAGGCTGCTTTTGCGTGGACGGAGCAGAGGGAGGTGGGATAATGCCATTTCATGTCTCTGAGCACCAACATGATGCAATGTATCTCAGTGGTGAAACACTTAAGTGCAGGGCGAAGAAACAGCAACCAAACTAAAGCTAAAGTAAAACCTATGAAGAAACAGGAGGAAACAGAACCAGAAGGATCTTTGGGACTGAGGAGTGTATAATCTCTACAAAGAATGTTTCTGTTAGGACTCTGGTGTGTGTGTGTGTGTGTGTGTGTGTGTGTGTCTTGTCTTTGTGTGTTCTTCTCCCCCCTCCTGTCATCCCGGGCCTGGATTGTGGGGACATGCCTGAGCTTCATTCCACGCACCTGTCCCTCATTAACCTCGTCAACCCGCTGCATATATACTCCTGCTCTTCAGACGATCGTCGCCAGATCATTACGTTTGATTATTAGACTAATTGTTCACTCCGGACCCTGCCCTGCGTCCCAGCCTGCCTGTCCGTCCATCCTCTCCTCAGGACCCAAGATTCCCTCCTGTCTACTCGCTCCACTCAACCCGGGAGCAGCCTTGCCATCGATTCTCCCTGTGTTCACCTCCCTCCATCTGGTACCCGTTCCTCCCGTTCCCCAGTCTGCGCTTGGGTCCACACTAGCGATCATAACAGGTTCATTACACGTCATCACAGCTTCTCTGGATAAATGAGAGGAGAAACACAATCAAAGGTTCAATAATGTCCTTACAGGAAAGCAACAATTAATCATATAACACTGGATAACAAGATGACATGATCAAATGTGAATTCAAACACAAAAAAGGTGTACAAAAGGGGAACCAAATGTTCCCATTTGATCACTTTTTGAGTATGTAACAAATGCCTCTGAAGACCCTCTTTAGTAGTTTTGTCTGTGGGTGTGCAGGAATTTGATTCCCACATTTATAGGACACATGTATGTTCTGTATATGTGCATGCTCAATATATGATTATCTTACCTCACTGTTGTTTCCCAATTGATTTACACACACATATATATACACATATATTCATTGATAATCAGTTGTATATTGGCAAAAACATGACGATATTTAACTTTATTGAGAAATATTGAAACAGTGTGCATGTTAAGTCAAATGAGCTGTGATACATTTAACATTTACACTAAATTGAAAGGAAGTAAATCAAATGTCATTGCAACGCAAAAAGCAAAAGTACATGAAAATAGTGATTATAATGTCAAAAAACGTACGTATAGAAACACTACTACAAACTAGTCTAAGAGACTGTGCACACCCAACAGTCAAACACATCACAGCAAGTTTCTCTGCAGGATTTCTCCTTTGTGGAGGAGTTTCTTCTTTCAGAGCACATCAGTTCCCATGCTGAAGTGTAAGCCATTAAATCAAAGAACACAAACAAAACTGTTTGCACAGTCAAGACACCTCCCTCCTCTGCATCCCATGCCCCTGTGTGTGTGTGTGGCCTTGAAGTTAACATTACATCATTAACACCATCATCATAACTTTACAACAACAAGCGCCAGTGTGTTGATTTATTGACATCAAACTCGCTGACTACATCCCAGCTCCACCAGAGTGAAAAAGAGCTGGACATCCGGACCCATTTGATGTATTCAAGGGTCAAAAAATCTGGTTTCTCTTTCCCTTCATCTCAGAGGGGCCCGAGCCTCCACCGAGGGGCTATTAAAAGCAGGAAAATAAAACCAGCCACGCGAGGGCAGAGCTCGTAGATCATACAGCCAAACAGCGTGTAAGTTGAGTGTGTTAGGGGTGTGTTTCGCTCTCCTGCTGCACTTCACAAGTCCCCCTGGGTCACGTTAATTGATCTCAGCCTCACTTGCGGGTGCAAAGAGACACAAAACCCCACACAAAAACGATGGTGTAGTGTGAAAATAGTAGTTGGTAATCTGCAAACGTGCACACAAACCTGAAGACATGCATATTGTAAATAATCTGAGAGCAGGTACCTACTGTAACTTCTCTCTCTCTCTCTCTCTCTCTCACACACACACACACACACACACACATACACATACAGCAGTACGCTAATATAGCCTACGTAAATATCTCAACATCCTGCCATATGAAAACACACATATGGAAACATAACCAGATTCAGACTGCATGGTGCTTCCTTTTTGTGGAGACAGACAAGAGGAAGGGCAAACACCCTGGTCACTGCAGCATCACTGGAGTAGTGATCAAACTGTCCGGTGAAAAACATGTATAGACAAATTTTGTGATTTAAAATGTTTCAGAAAAACGGAACCAAGTTTTCTTTCAACTATTCCTTTAAGGACAATTCTCACATTTCTTAAGCTAAGGAAATCATTAACCATCCCATGGTCTTCCTATCTTGCTACAGTATAAGCAATATGACCATAATCATATTACATATATCATATTACCATAATAAGATTTGCAGATTTCAAAGTTGGCAATTTATAAATACATACGATTTATTACTTCATTCATGTCATTTTCTCTCTTTAGGACCTTCAGAGTTACCGTAAAAGACACCTGTTGCGATACAATAAGTATAAAAAATATATTTGCAGAATTCTGAAGAACCCATCAATTATATTAATTTTACACATTTATTATATTATATATTTACAAAAAAATTTCTTTTTTATTAGCGTTTCCCGTGTTTTTCTGGGGATAAAGATTGGGGGCCCTGACCGTGAGGTTGGGAGCCTTGGCTTTGAAGGATGAAAGCATGGGGCTCAGAAGTGCTTCATGAAGCACTTCTTTGTGCGATATCAAAACCAACCAAACTGTCACTGTTGGCAGTTGTTTGGACGTTGGTGCGGTGGGAACTTGTTTGTCTGGTCTATTTGTTTGTTGTGATGGTCTCTGAGGGGAGAAACCCTCCCACTCAATTGGCCTTGGGATCCAGAGTAGCTGGAGGACAGGTCATACAAAGGCGCAGTGTGATGGGGTCATCACTGTCACCGCCCAGAGTTGGGGGATGTGCCAACATTATAACTGACGGCTTCGTATGGTTGCCATGTTCTGCTCTCCTCAAGTCACCACGTCCTGAAACCATCCACCAAACCACCTCAACAACATGTTTACGAAAGAAAACTGGGAGGGTAGGGATGAAAAAGGACTACTTCTAAAGGCTGGAGATTATAAAAGAAACAATCATCCAGCATCACAGGACCACCTTTGCTAGAGTTCTTGTTTTGGAGTGTATGTGAGAGGCTGGGCTGGTGAGAAACACTGTGGATTTACATAGCAGTCTGTGACTTCAAACGAGGTGGCTGACATTTGAATGGGCTGGTGGTGGGAGCCTCTGGTGGGGTTTTTGTTGCCATGCAGGGTGAGCCAAGGAAAGTGGGCACGCACACCGCTGGGATTTGTGTGTAGACAGCTTGTCCTGTTTACTGGACCCACAGGTTACCATAGGAGCCCCGTACGAACAGAGTGTGTGAGAGACAAAGAAAGAGTGTGAGAGCGAAAGATAGGGAAACTGGGAAATGGAAACATAAAGGGGGTACACCGAGTAAAGTTAGATGGGTACTGAGTCACTGGGTACACCGCTGAGAGAGGACAGAAAAATTCCAATGAGTAATATACTAATAATAGGAGAGTGGAGGTCGGGTCCGTGAGACCTGGATGCCCTTTTGTAAGCAAGTACACATCATTTCAAGCTCTCTGACTCTGTCCATGACAGCTTTTATGTATGAATGACAAATGTGAGCCGAGCAGTACATTGCTGTTTATTAGCTTAACGTGGACGCCCAAGACTGTATTTTAGCATCGTCCGTCCTCTAAATGAAAGATGGATTGAACTGTGAAATTCTGCTTCACTCAGTTCAGCAACCGTATCATTTCTAAGTGCTGGACTCTCTCAACTTTATACATGTACATAGTGATAAAACACTATATTTATATAGAGGGTGAAATGTGTAGTTTGCTGTCTGATGTGTTTTACACTACCACTTTGACCTGAAACTGAGGTCCTGCTTCGTTGTGCTCTGTGTGCCAGTGTGTCTCATATTAATACCTGATATATTATTATACCATATTAACATTTCTCTACACTGCTGGTTCCCAACCTAGCGTCAATTCTTTCTGACTTTTATATCAATGTTGCCTCTTTTCCTGTGAAATACTGGATTCTTTTACATTTTCAGGTCCCATAACAAAACATTTTGGCTGAATTGCTGTTATGTTCCTGAGCCAATAGATAGAATCCTGTGCATTTGTTACACACTTGGCAAATGAAATGTCCTTCACTCTGTAATTAGTTGATCTCAACATGTCATGCTGATGCAGAACAATGATTAAAAAAGATCCTAAAATACGCCTGGACAGCTGTGGCTAAACTTCTGACCACGTCCAACCATAACAGTGTCAACCTCATGAGGAATAAATGTTAGTTCGGCACACAGGGAACCAAAGGGAAAAACCCTTTGCTCCTGACAAGGAACACCTGTCTGAGTGAGTGTGTTCTCTGGAATGAGTGTAAGCCTCTGGGACAGAGGGAGGGAAGCATGTGAGTGAGTGTGTGCATGCGTCTGTCCGAGTACATAATCTGCACAAATACCCAGTCAGGGTCATACATGAGTCTAACGTAAACTTAAATTGCAGATGTAACTTTCCATTGTATTGTACGCTTGGGTGAGGATTCAGACTGCATACACACACTGATCCACTTCCGCCCACACAGATCCGATACTTCTCTCTCCCCTCCCACAGCTTTCCCTTTCCCTGCCTGGCTGCTCGGCTGACGAGCCGTGCTGCCTGGCTCGGTGGCGGTTGCCCTGTCTATCAGTCTATTTCCAGGCTCAGGGCCCAGCACCGAGGCAGGCAGTCAGTCAGGCGGTGTGGTGGAGGGCAGAGGGGTTGATGCGTGTGTCAGAGAGGCGCTCTCCCACATTCCCCCGGCGGCTGGCAGCAGGCCGGGCCTGCGGAGGGGGGTTCGCCTCTTTCTCACGACCTCTCAGGTTCCTGCGCTCATCTGGGAGCTATTCATTTCCTGCCAGAAAACAGCCTTCCCCTGCAACTGCAGGAGGAGGGGGGGGGGGGTGCAAGATGGGGGGAGTGGGAGGAGGGAAGGGAGAGGAGCTTGGCTTCGAAATGAGTCCAGGGCTTGGTACAGCAAGCCCTGGGCTTAAATCATAAAGCTCTCGCTTGTCTGGGCTGCAATCAAAGACAGCCCCAGTGACGGGCTGAGAGAGAAAGGGAGAGAGAGAAAGAGGAACCATGAGAGAGAGGGAGAGAGCGGACCATATGGTAGCACTTAGGGAGCCAAGGAGGAAGCAGAGGGGCTTTTTTCCCCTCCTTTCGCTCTCTGCATGCACGCGGAGTGTGGGAAAAGTTAATGGACACGCATGGCAGCTAACCCCCCAGTGGTGTTGTGACATGTGTGCGGTCACTCCGGCAGCTCGGCCACTGCACTGCGTAATTGGAGAGGCTCTTAAAGCTGTTCTCCAGAGGGGAAGAGACCACTGAAGATGTTGGTGGGTGTGGGGGGGGGAGGAAGGGAGGAAAAGAGGATAAGGGGTGAAAGGCGGTGAGCTGGGCTGGGAGGGCTCAGCAGCTGGGTGTTGTCCGGGTCACACCACGTGCCTCCCAGACGTCCCGTGTCCAGCTGTGGCCCCGGGGCTCTGGACAGGAAGCTTGACACTGGTCCGAGCACAGCTGGAATGCTGTGGGAACGTTTTGCGTATGTATGTGTGTGACTTTGTGCATTTGAGTGGAGAGGCTCTGGCTTACAGGAAGCCGACTGTTATCCCGTGTGGTAGGCCTATCCTTGAACCCCCCCGTCCCACACAAACACACACACACACACACACACACACACACACTCACTTAACTCCCCACTACCTCACCCATTGCGCCCTTTGGCCAGGCATGTCCTCACCCAGCACCCTCACAAACACACACACACACACACACACACACAAGACGTATGCATGCACAGGCACGAGCACACACATGGCTTCAATCAAACAGGGATGCATGGCCCCCCATAAAAAGGTGTGATGGAAATTCAAAATGATGGCACTTATCCACACTTTGTGCCTCTTAGCGCACTGATAATTGCAAACACCTGCACCCCCTCCCCACACACACCCCCTTCAAAGAAGGGCCACACTCGAATAGCTGGAGGGGGCACACACACCTGGCCTGAGCAGAGCGCTACCACATGGCTCAGTGGCGAGGTGTTTAACGTGCCCTTCTGCTGTCAACCCCCCCCCCGGCATCAAGGAACTCCCTCAGCTCTGATTGAAGACACAGCCCTCTGCTCCACACTGTCAGGAGATTAATGCCGTTGGAGATGTTAAAGCTGACTGAGCAGCGGAAATCCTCATAATGATGATTTCTTACTTTTGAAGATTTCTTTTTTGTAGCTTGATCGCTGTTGGTTGGTTGTTAGTTTAGTAATCTCCTAATTAGAAACTTTTGAGTGGAAAGGGCCACTGCGTCCTTTCCACTGATGAGTGGGCAACTAGCTTCATGTCATGATCAAACAGGTTCAAAACATGCCAACAAAAGATTCAAGTGACACACGTTTGGATCAAATCCTGCAGTGGCTGGTCCGACAAGATACTTCACTCGTAGATACAACCTCAAGTCTCTTCAACAAAATGCTCCTGTGTCTCGACTTATAGAAACATAATCAGAGTATTTTCCTATTTCGAGAACCATCCCTTAAGCACAGCTACAGCCACCCGCGCTCCACTCATTGATCTCACAAGAACCAATAAGATTGCAATGCACATCTGCACTGCTAGATGGCGTAAGTGACCTCTGTAAGGCTCCAAAGTTTCCACCAACAAAGTTGGAAGTGCCGGGCTGTCAGCGCAAGAAACAGCACTGGATAGTCTAGATCCTGTTTCTGATTAATTACACGGCCAGTCTCCTGACTGACTCACTTATTTAGATACATAATAACATAACATAATACAATTACAATCAGCCAACAATTTACTTAACAATCTGACTGCTGGTGTGACTGCTGGTGTTTTTGCTTAAAGACACTTTAGCAGGACCCATGGCACTAAATGTACACACTCTTTTTAGCAGAGATTGACCCATGAACTTTACTGGTTAGAGGAGAGTCTCGCAACTTACTCCCCCCCCCCTTCCAAAGAGTTGCCACTGATGCTACTGGCTAAAAAAAAAAGGTTTGTAACATGTTCTATCCAGCTATGCCACTTATTGCATTCAAAAGGGGAGTTTGCAAACACGTTCATGTGTAAATAGTCCACTCAGGAGAAAATACATTTTCACATATAACAAATAGGACAAACGAATTGAAAGAGCTCTGCGTTTTAACACATCGATAAGTCTTCATAATTTAGTTTAAGTACCAAATAAACTACATTAAGAGGCGGAAAATCCCAGTATTTGCAGCTTTACGCATTAAGAAGAAGTCCAGGTTTAGTTTTCCCCACAAACAACGCAGGAACAAGCGCATTTTTTTGTATATCTTTACAAATTTATTTGTCTTCCAAAACGAAGAACATCATAAGAGCATTGAACATATCTTTGGCATCACACAGTAAAAAAAGACAACTCAAATATATAAAAAATGCAGTGAACGGACTTCCACAATACAGATCTCATTTCAATATGAACTTTACTCCCTTGTTGGCTGTACAAATATAGTGCATACTCTTTCCATTTTACAAGAAAAAAAACCGATTCAAAACAACTTTCTAACATTGAACAAAGAGAGAACTAGTAAGTGTCACGGTAAAGTCTTTATGATCCTTTGCCACTTTTCACCACGGTCGCCACACTGAATCCGTGTTGCCTGACGGGGCTCCGGGGGAAACCGCAGCCGGTACGGGGACCGGCGTACTGACGTTATTGGCGTACACGGGGATCACGGGGCCGTTTGGGGCAAACGCCGCATTGGGTATGAGAAATGCAAACTGTCCGTCTGTAGCAGGCACGATCTGGAAACCACCGTACACTTTGGTGGCGTCTGAAGGTAAACTAGCCGGCGACGAGCCCCCTTTACAGGACACCGCGTTCATTGGCAGGACCTGCGGGGTCGAGCTGGGGATCTGCACCATGGACTGGCCGAAGGAGGGGTGGGTTGGTCCAGCGGTGGGTGGGAGCTGGTGCTGGTGCTGATGCTGGCTGGGGTAGTTCATGGCGTTGATCTGGGTCATGCAGTTGGCCAAGTGGCCGAGGAGCCGCGTCCTGACCTCGGTGTTGACCCCCTCGCAGGTGGACAGGAACCGGGTGACTTCATTCATGCACTCGCTGAAACCGGCACGATATTTTCCCAAGACAGTGGGGTCGGTGTTCAGGGCAGCTGCAGCGGAGAAAGACAGGTGTATTTAAGTCACGATATTCATACGCACACCGTGTTCTATCTGTAAAATTTGGGGAAATCTGTAAGATGTATACGGGCGTCCTGGAGCAGGATTGTTAAGCCAGCCCAGATAAGCTATAAAACGCACAGCCATTAGACAGATTAGTCCGGGAAATGGGACTTACCGGTCATCTGAACCCTCTGGAGGTTCCGGAGATGCTTCACCGTCATCTCCAGGATGTCCGCCTTCTCCAGTTTAGAGTGTCTGGAGCTCTGAGGGGACGGAAAACACACATGGTTAGGATTACGCGCTCACTTTCTCACTGTTTGACAGGGGCAGTTTTGAAATCTATTAATAACCAGGACACTTAGTGAGCACTTACATCTTTTTTGAGCGCATCCAGGATGAGAGTTTTCAGCTGCCCCAAGCTCTCGTTGATTCTGGCTCTTCTCCTCTTTTCCATAATTGGCTTTGATGACTGAAGATAAAAACAAAATGACATTAACTGTTAGATTTCTCGTTCTTGTTTCGTGCGTAAAAAGTGAAAATCCTCGCTTTGATCGCAGATTTGTGTCCAAAATGAAATGTTTCAGGCTTTTGGTTTTTTTAGATGACACTTACGGGGGGAAATGTTTTTTCAATATAGGCTTCATACCAACCTTTCTGTGCTCAGAGGCTGTCTTGGGTTTATCGGGAGTTGTGTTCATGCTTGCCGGGGTTGCAGCGACCGGAGAGGATGAGGTTTTTTCCATCATATCGGCAGGCATCTTTTTCTTTTTAATCGGAAATATCCCACAAAACCACAGCAAATTACGATCCACTTATGTAGGGGAAAAGGACGATGAATATTTTCAGCTTGCGATACTCGAAAGTCCCCTCTCCCTCAAAAGAATCCTGAGATATGTATCAAGTTAAAATCCGTTAGAGCGATGCGCAGCGGCAGCGGCTACCAGGAGCGGATGCAGAGTCTCTCTGTTGGGCTCTCCGCGTGTGGCTTGTATTTATATCTCGCACTGCACGCGAACGGCTCGTGTGAAACTTCCCAAACTTTCTTTCCCACAGTAACTTTCCACCAATCAGGGCGAGGGACACGCGGCCCGAGGGAGGACGGCTCGTGGTCGGCGCCCTCCCATTGGTTGTTTGGCCGTTTGAGCTGGCGGCCAATGGCGCGAGGCCCGGGTTCAGGGCACAGCCGGGGAAACTGCCTTCAGTCTTCAATCATCGTACCGTTTACATATTAACAGTGGAGCCGCCACCAGGAGCGGACAGAGGACATAAGATAAGATCAGAAAATACACTGAAATGATGACTAGAAACTAGGCAACTACAAATCTACAGCAATATGATAACAATAATAAGTATTATTATTATAATACTGCATGTTTCCCTCACACTACCCAGATATCAGCAGCATCCATAAATCAAGTTTTATTCAGCCGATTACACATTGGCCTGTCTCCACAAAGTTACCTTCTAACTCTACAGGTTGTGCAAGATGTAGGTGTCTTAAACTACTTTAGAGTAAAAAAAAAAAAAAAAAAATGAAAGTAAAACGTTTGTACCGTTTAAAAACCACCAGTGGGAAGTGGTAGGTTATCTGGCGATGGCAGAGTTTCAGTCATGTGCCATGGAGTCACAGGAGGGAGCAGTTTGGTTTGGTTTGGTGCAAAACTTCACAGTAGATAGTTACTGTTATAATGGCATTAGTAAAAGAAACAACTTTTAAAAAAAGTGTTTTTAAAAAATCCCCAAATGCACATACACACACACACACACACGGCCATTTTACTATTAGAGCAATGTTAATTCAACCTACTCTCAGAGGAGGAAATACAATTAAATGCGCACACTCCGTTTCCATTTTATTTACCACTGCAGTTCCCGACTCTGCGCCACAACTTTTGGCATTTAATCATCCGCTGGTGTTGTGAATGTGGAGCACGTGCCAGGATGTTTTATGAGTGCGGTGGTCGGGGGTTTGGCCGCCGGGCTGCCGGGGGGCCGCCGGGCCAGGGAGGAGGCTGGAGGGGTGAGGGGAGGGGTGCGCGGCGGCGGCGGCGGCGGTGGTTTACATTAGAGGGGAAGGTAAATAGCAGCTGCTGTTTTAAAAGCCTGGGAAAACCACGCCTACAGAGAGAGCTGGACCGGGCTCCCTTATCGGAATGTGAGCCAGAGCAGAGATATTTCTGAGCCCGGAGAGCTCACACGATCAGACCGATGCCTCCGCCTCCTCCTCCTCCTCCTCCTCCTCCCCGCCTGTGGTCGACCCACAGCGTTCAAGGCTTTTTAGGTTTCAGGTCATAATTTCATTTCCTTATCTTTATTGCAGTTGGAGAGACGTAAGAGCAGACAAGCAACAAAGAGAGAAATAAGAAGGGCCCATGATTACGTCTTTTACGTTTATTGACGGACAGCAGCTCTACGGTTTTTCTTCAGGTTGCGCGACAGACAGAGAAGTTTAGATGGATCGGCGCTGTCTGTCTGTGATACATGTCCCCGAGTTTAGGAGTCTTGTGGGGATTTCAAGTTTGAAGAGTCCTTGAGGTGATAATCATGTTGCTTCCTCTATCGCCCCCGTGTTCTCTATTACCAAACAAAAACTCATTTCCGAAAGAAAGTGACGTCGCTACGAAGTCGACTGATTTCAACTCTATCATTACCTACTCATGTTTAATCCCATCCTTGTTTGTTTATGACAAACATCAGAAAAGTTTACTTTCTCCTGGTGGAAATATCCCCACTCTTTCTTAGCTTTCATTTCTCCCCCCCCCCCCCCTGAATAGAAATGAGAAAACAGAACATGAACCATTCGCAATTCTGGAGGCTTTAATTGACAAAATATGCCTACGTGAAGGGAGAAGGGCAACCGGGAATAGTAATAAAAAAAAACAGACTGCCTATGTTAAGCAACACATCCATTTCTTTGTTGTTTTTTTGTGTGTATCTGGAGCGCAAGGCACGGCTCTCCGCTGAGCTCACACACACCTCCAGCTGCTGCAGAGACCGCGACACGTGGCGCGCAGGCGACCGGGGGAAGGCGCTCCTCTCGCCGGCTTGCCGCCTGGATCTGCGGGGCGTCGCCGGCGGCTGGCCGCAAGATCGTGAATTTGATAGGCAACGCCGAGCTGCACGGGGCTCCAGATTCTAAGTTGAGCGCGAGAGAGGCGCAGAGGTGGTTTTAGGTTCTCGCCAAGCCTGCACTTGAGCATGCAGCAGTAAATTACAACGTCTAAAAACGACATGACATCACCGCCAGCAGCCAGACATGAAATAATTATGTTATCAAGAAGGCTAAAGCAGTCGTTTACCGCTTTTCGTATCACTTCAAACATTTTACTCTCACGTGGCACCACTTTAAAAGGTATCGTTGATTTCCTATCACCCAGATTTCAATCTAAAAATACACATTAAATGGATGGTTAAAATGAAGACAACAATGTCAGAATGAGTAACTGGCGCGTGGAGAAACCACACACGCGTCTTGTGCGTAATTGCAAACTTTGCTTTCGGCAGGAGGGAGGCTGGTCTGTACATGCGCCTAAAAACCAAGTAATAATCCTAAATGTCCCTCACGCGCAACAATGCTGCCTCTGTCAAACACGTCACCAACGTGTCTCATTGTCGCGAGGCGCACACCTGAGTCATTCTCCCTGACACAATGGCACTGACAGAGTTCCAAAATAAATGCATTGATGTGGAGCAGGCAGAGTGTAGGTTTTTTTTGAAACGCTCTCCGCCTGAATGACTTTCTCACGCTCATGTTGCAAGAGGTCTTCGGCAATCTCGGCGGTGAGCTGAGTCACGGTGCCCTGGGTCTGTCGGTCCCTCCCCTTTCCCCCCGCGAGGTGAACGTCTTTACTGGGCGCACCTGGCTGCCGTCGGTCCCCGGAGTGTTACCTGTTGTTGCCATGTCTCAACTCCTCTATCACAAGGAATCTGTGGGAAACAGACTGACTAACAGCGAACGCGGCCCTCTGTTGTAAAAGCTTTTGTTCGCGGGCTGTGTAGAGATATCTTACTGGAGGAAACAAACGTGTGTGATTCTTTTTACACGTTTTCTTTGGGACAGCCCACACGCCCCAAAATTCTCACTCTTTTTCTACCTGTGACCCCCCCCCCCTCCCCCTGTCCCTCCATCAACCCGCATCCCTCTTGATCTTATCCTCTCTTCATTTTTATCTCTTTTCTTTTTATATCACCCAGCCCCTTACCTCCCTCCCCCTTTTATCTCCCTCTTCCTCTTTTCTCATTGCACCCCTCCCAGTCTTTCCCAGGACTCATATCTTTATTGTGCCCTCTCGACCATGGACCTCCACACACTGCAATAATGCAGCAATAATGCAATTAGACAGGGAGATTGTGGGGCTAAAGTGTGTGTGTGAAAGTGTGAGATATTGCTCTCACAAAACAATCTGGCCCGCTGTCACCCACTGCTCATGCCTTAATGTGTAAGCCATTGGTGAACAGTGCTGCTGCCAACCGGAGCTCCTGGTGCCACAAGGGTGTGTGTGTGTGTGTGTGTGTTCAGGGGGGTGAGGTTGACGCTTAAATGCCTATGCTTGCATTTAAGATTCATTACTGGCTGGCAAGAAGAGTGGGAAGTAAGCAGGCAGTCAGACAGGCTGTATCAAGGCCAGCCTTGAGGTGTCATGGCTGCCGCTGCCAAACTGAGGGTGGCACTGTGATGACGCAGCCTGCCTCACAAAGAGGCTGCCACAGAGTGGTTGGTTGACATGACTTATCCAGCAGTTCACACTGTGATTAGTATGGTCAACAAGTCACCAGAAATCCTTTCATTTTCCTACAGAGCTGAGCGCAGTGTGTGCACAGTCACTCCTTGTCAACAACCAATGAACATTGCAGCTCTGCTGGGAAACTGCAAACTAGATAAGAAGTTCATTACAAGCAGTCAAAGACTCGGTTCTCTACAACTTTAACTTGTGAGTGGTTGCATGCGTGGCTATGTATTTTAAATACCAATTGGTCCAGCTCGAAGGCACGTTATTGATTTTGAAAGCAGTAGAAAATCGTACATAGCTTTTCCTGGAGCTTTTAACCACATCTCACAGTCTTCCTCAGCAGATGGCATTTGCTCAGTTGCCATAGAGATGGCTCAGCTGTCGCCAGATGATCTAAGTATGGAACTTTGGTTGCATGATAACAGGTGGTCAAATATGGGGGGAGACTGCAATATCAGCTGAGGAAGTCTGTGAGATGTGACTGATAGCTCTAGAAGAACCAAGTCGGTGGACCTGAGGTTACATTCCTTTGTCAAACTACTCTGTGTATGGGCGTTAAGCTGCACTAGTACACTGCATCGTGCACACAAGGATGCACATGCATATAATCTGCGCAGGTGTGACATGATACGTGTTTCTGATGACTACAGGGGGCAGCAACTGTTGCTGGTGGTGTTGCCCTCCAAAAAATATCAATGACAAGAAGAGAAGAAGAAGTAATGCAATGCAGGTTTCAAATTAAGTAGGAAATGCATTAACGTTAGGCCTTGATGCACAGAAACTATTTTGGTGAGAAACGTTGTACACAATCCAAAAATGTTTGCATTGAACACATTGAGCGCCACATGCATTTTAAAATGATGAAATCATTAGGCCTTAAAATCTTCAAAAAGATGTGACATTCTGTGTGAAAAGATTTATAAAATCTGTAAAATACATTTGCCTATAAAAAACAATAAACTGTGTCTACAAGAAACCACTATTTGGCTGCACTCAGAGGCCCCAGCCTACACCTACAATCAGGCAGAAAAGAGTGACCCATCACCGAGCTGCTCACGGTGTGAGCGCAGGGTTACAGCAAACAGAGGGTTGTGTGAAAGCGATAAGCTCTGACAACTCAGAAAGCGCTGAATGATAGCAGAGCCAGTCGTTACCGATTTTGGAGTGTGTGAGAGAGGAGGGGGGGGAGTAAGTGGAGCAGCGAGTGAGTGTGTGTGTGTGTGTGTGTGTGTGTGTGTGTGTGTGTGTGTGTGCGTCTGTGCACATGCATCATCCCAGCGTGGCATGAATGTGTGTTATTAGTAGGAGTGAAGTAGGACCTGTGCTCAGCTGCTGTTAGCGAGGCCAGCCAAGGCTTGGAGAGCAGGATCAAAGCAGGGACAAAGAGAGAGAAGGAGAACTGACAGATCCTCCAAGCAGAGAGAACAGAAGGAGGAGAGAGGAGAGGAGATGAGGGAGTTTGGAGGCTCTCCAGATACAGCCGCACACATCGCTTACCTCCCCCCCCCCACACTTTGTGTGTGTGCTCCACACACACACAAAGTGAGATGCCTGGAGCAGCCTGGGAGCAAGGAAAACAATAAGTACAGTGAATGTACTCACGCTTTCTTTTTCTCACACAAACACACACACACACAGAAAGATCAGCATGGGTCACTGTAAGCCCCGCAGACACAGGCGCTGGGGTCCGTTTTGGCTGGCTAAAACAGAGAGAGAAATGTTTTAAGGCCTCAGTGCTGGGCTGTAGACCGGAGCCTCCCTAGGCTGCTTCCACTGCCTCCCTCCACTTCTCTCCACTTCAGAGACCAAGATGCTCGCACTTCCTTTAGGGGTCTCTCTATCCTTTGCTCCGTTTCCCTCTTGCTCAACCCCCCTCCACCACCACCACCACCACCCCCCTAGCTTCCATCATCCACGTCACTCTTCCTCTTCTCTCTTCCTTCCCTCCATCCGACCCTCTTCTTTTCTCTGATGCCTCCTGGTGCAGACCAGCGCTATTTGCATGTGTGGGGGAGGCGGTGTAGCGTTGAAGGTCAGAGGTCACGGTGAGTCAAACCCAGCAGCGGTGGAGAGGCAGCGGTTGGGGAGAGGACCAGCGAGTTGGCCTGGGTCTCTGGTTAGCATGCCTGAGGCTGGAGCAAACTGGGAATACGGCTGCTTCTGCTGCTGGTGGTGGTGCAGGTGGGGGGGTGAAGGCCACTCATGCAAATGCAGTGTAACCACCATTTACTGGATGTTCTGACTGCAGACGATTTGTATACAGCACTCAAGCTGTCAAGCTACAGGAAAGATGAAAGATAACGCGGCGTCAGATTTGGTTCAGATTGGGTCTGATTTGCACTGTTGTATTTTTTACATTTTATACCTGAGTTTGATGAGTTGCTGTATGTACGGGTTCTTCTCCTATGGTTGTATATGTATGGATTGCTATGTATTTACTATCAGCTGCTTAGAGTAGAATTTCTGCCCTCTTGGGACAATGATCAGTCTCTATGCAAGACATTTTCAATTTGTCTCAAAGCCAGTTTCCAGATTTACACAAACAAAAACAAAAAACCCCACAAAGCTGAAACATTAAGTTTCTCTTTGAGCCATTGAACAGGTCTGCCCCTTTCTTTTTCTACCCATTAACCATCAGGTCCACATAAAACTGAGCAGGAGAGAATCTCTAAGTGAGCTTGTTTACTCTCAGCGAGCACTGGGACATTTGAATTACAGGTGCATGAAGCCTCCTCATTTCCTCCTGAGGAGGCCGTTTGTTGACTGTAGATAAGAAGACCAGCCTTTGAAGAGGCGCGTACACACGCACACACACACGAACACACACACACACACACACACACACACACACACACACACACACACACAGTCCCCTAAACTGACAGCTTGATGCTGTGAATCATTATCTCTAATAGGCCTAGTTTAGTGTAAACAAACACATGCAGAGTATTGATGTAGATATTTCCCATGCAGTCACTGATCCCCCCCCCATCCTCATACCCAGATCAAACGGGTCAAATTCAAGGTTTACTCATATTTGCATGAAGGTCAGTAGTTCAAATACTTGGGTGGGGAATGGAAGAGTGAAGGGTTAAAGTAAAATTGATGAAGCCGTTTTGTCTTCCAGTGGCAGCGAAATTAAACTGGATGGTCTTGTTACAATGCCTGCAATGTATTTCATCTTAAACCTGGACAATGATCTCACTGAAGATGAGTTGGAGGAGTTATATGTGCATTGGCAAGATGTATAGGTGTGGAGTCTTGAAATAGAATATAGAGGCAGAAGGGAAGCATGATGTTACAACAAATACATACTCATCAATGAATAAATCAACACAGAAGCATATAATTATGAGACAATCTGTCAGGTTTGTCAGCAAGGCCCTGCTCTATTAAAGTGTCCTTGAACAAGGCGCTAAACTCCTACTGAATCCAGCTGTTCTGCACAATAGCTGCCCCTAACCTCTGACCTCCCTGTAGGGAAGAATGCTAAGAAGGAGTTTCGCTGCGAGAATCAATAAGGTATTACATTGTTATCACTCAGATGTGATTATAACTAATGTCTTGAGTAATAATTCATCAAGTTTTGCTCCTGTGCTAACCTGGCAGAGGGCAGAGTTTTCTGTGAGGATGCCCTGGGAGGCCCCAGAGCCCTTTTTCTCCTCCTACCTGGGCCAAGGCCAACCTTATCAGACAAGAGGGCCCAGAGGATTACTCTCCCCCAGAGCATTAGCCTCCCTCCTGGAGAAAAAGGGCAGCCATCTCTCCCTCCTCTCTTCCACCTCAAGCCCTCGTCTCCCCCCCTTCGGCCCTTAGCACTCCACCTTTCCCGTGGGAGTTTGCAAAGCCAGGATAACCTTGAGACCTCAGCTGGTTCAATGCCAGAAACATTAAAGAAATTCCCTCCTTCCCTCCTTTTCTCTCTCTATCCACACCTCTCCTGTACACCCCCACCCCACCTCACCGCCCCTCCAGCCTTCCTCTTGATCAACGGGACATTACTCTATGTTTTTCCTCGCTGCACCCCCTTTTCTCTCTCCTCCCCTTCGTTTTTAGGCTTTTTTTTGCCTTCTCAGCCTCCTCTGATTGTGACTAAGATAAGCCCTTTTTCTCTCTCTCTGCCTCCCTCATTTCCTCCTTTCTCGTCTTCGACAGGAGAGAGAAGGAGGGGACTCAAGTAAAGGGAAAGAAAGGGCTGTTCACATAATCTCCTGCGTAGCTGACTATTATCTGTAGACTGTCGAGCTGCCAATTTCAATTTAGCCAGCGCTGTTATCAGGCCAAAAATAAACGCCTCATTTGAAAGGTGGAAATCAAACTGTCCCGACAAGAGGGATGACTGACGTTGATTGCAAACTAACTGTTTTGGTGGCAGCCTGCACTTTGTGTGGCTTTTGTCTCTTGCCTCTCGCTCGCCCCCCTTTGCCTCTCTCCCTATTCTCTCCGTCGGCTTCACGGCTGTCATATTCCTTTAGTGCTGGAAAGGTCAAGTGCTGCTTGCTGCCTGTGAGATCTGAGGGAGCGCAGGGATATTCAGCGGCCCCCCCTCCACCTCACTTTGTGGCAACAATGCTTTTTGCTGCAAGCTCCCCTGCACTGCCACCAGCCAGCGGCGGCAGCAACGGTAGCAGGCCGGGTTACAGAGGAATGTGTTTATCCCCTGTAGTTAGCTCCCTCCTTTCAAGTTCCCAGCTCCTCCAAGTTGATCTGTTTTCAACGCGCCGCACAGAAAGGGGCCCCCGTGTTCCAGCAGGATAGCCGCCGGGATCAGTTCACAATGTTTTTGGTCAAGAGAAATGATAAGTAATGAAGATGAGAAGGAGCCAGAGACCGAGAGGAAGAGACGGGAAGAACATGAAAGGAAAAGTAATGATTTACATCCTCTCCAAGTTGGAGTACTCTTAGACTTCGTATTTAGTCCAGGCTGGTAATGTTACAGTAGATTGCCCTCAGACATGTTGTGTTTTTTTTCAGGAGTTGAAAACTGAGGCTTTCATGTGGCCCTCAGATTTCGACAAGGAAATGGAGAGAGTTCACAAACAGCCAAGATGGGCTTTTTTTAGTGGTTTCCCATGACATCACTACTGATGGGGCCTCAAGGGGCTGTGATCCGAATCCTCTCTGAGGCGTCTCTTTCTCTCTCTCTCTCTCTCTCTCTCAAACAAACACACACACACACACACACACACACGGGTATGACCTCATCATCACCACATTCCAGGTTTCACCTTGCTGCCCCCATCCCCGCCTCTCTCTCCTTCTCAGTCACTTAAACACCCTATCTGCCCTCTCACCTCCCCTGATGCCACACCCATCTCAGGCTCTATTGTTTACCACGAGAGAGCTTCGGCTTTCAACGAGGAGATGAGCCACCTACTGCTGCTGTGAGATCACAGGCCGGGTGGCTACAACTCTCAGCTTCACATCGGTTTCAGCAATCGGTTTCTCTTCTCCACCCACTCAAGCCTGCACGCAGTCGCCACTGGACAAAGGGTTATGGGAAAGGCCATTGACATGTAAGTGACTGGGCTGGAGTCAAGTGTTGGCTGCTGCGGTGTTAATTTCAGTTATTTAAAAGGGCTGGTTTGCTCACCACATCTCCTCAAGGGCCATTAAAGGTGCTACTTTCCTCACAGCGTGGCCTAACAATGAAGACAATGATATCTAGTGTACATAATCTTTGCTCATTCAACAGAGCCAAACTGTGCTAACTACTTCTATTCACCCCATACACCTTTCCACTCAACTTAATCCATATTGGATAACAAATTATTTTTAAGACACCTAAATGCACCACCTACTGGGCTAAAGTAAACTGACTGCGTCAACATGTCTAACTTTCTGATAGCATTATGTAGGAGACCTTCTTAAATGTATTGTTTACCTTGAAAATAAAATCCACTCATTATGTTCTCTCTTAAAACTCCACTGAAACACAATTAAACAACCAAATGCAGCAGGATACAGATTGTAGTGTGACCTGGCATACCTCTTATCTGGGTTTAGGGGCACTCTCAACCTCAGAGGCACTTCAGGTGAGATGAAGATTATTGTATTTTCATTTTTGGCTGGTCTGTTCCTTTAACTATTATCCTATGTAAAACAGCACAGAGTCCTTGGAGGCAAACACAAATACTCAGCTGTTACTAAAGAGATGCACTGCTTTACTCCTGAAGGGTCAAAAGATAAAGAAAAAAAAAACTAATCAAGAACAACAATGACCACAAGCCTTCTCTCTGGATGTAAAGAAGAAAAAACACCATACTCTTCTTCTTGCAAAGTATCTCGGGTATGTAAACAAAAGCAGCCAAGAAGTCGGTAATATTATGCCAATGCCTTGTTTACAATTCTAAAATATTTCCGTGGACAGAGGCACTACCTGTCCTTGCTCTCTTTAGCCAAGTAAGACAATATTGTGTATCTCATTTGTTGTTATGCAGCTATTCTGCCTGTGGCACACTTAGTGTGGATTGCAGGAGGTGTGTGTACTCCTGGTCTCTCTTCAACCAACTGCTTTGTCCTCTGACTTCATTGTGTGGCCGTTCGCATTTTTCTTTTCCAATTTATAATTTTGCCTGTCCACACACAGTTACGGCTGATTAGGGTCAGTTCAATGTCCCGCTCACAGACGTTTACAGACTGAACTTGTAACCTTTCAGATCTGGGACAGGTCTGTCCAATTTTTGTGGCCAGTCAACTAACCAGACATGTTCATGGTAGTTCATGTCACCACATTTATTTTTCTTACACATGCAGTATGGTTGAGGTACGGGTAAGGTTAGGCAACTAAAAACAAATTTGCCCATCACCACCTCCACCTGCTTATCCTTTGTGTTGCCCTACAGTGTATGAGTGTCCGTTTTTTCCTTAATTGGCACTAAATGTTAGGAATAAAAAAACTAGTAAAAAGGACCAAACGTAAACAAAACAACTTGGCAACAAGCCTGAGTAAAACACCCGGACAAACGCCCTACACCAAAACAGATGAGTTGTGTTTTTCCATAATTGGTACTGATTGCTGCAACTGAAAATGAATCACTACTGCAGAAAGAAGTTGCATATGTTAGTGGAACATCTGGGTGACAGAGTCCATACATCATCATCATGGCTCAGAGGAGTTCATCTTGCTGGCCACAGCAAGGGGTCAAGGGTTCAGAGAAAGGGCGTCACTAAGGAAGCTGGGCTCATGTCCCGAAGCAAGGTGCCTTAACAGGATTAAACAGCAGCCTATCAGATCCATTTGGGATAACAACATCTGTAAAATGAACCACTTCACTGCCTGGCCTGATAACTGCCCTGCCTCCTCTTATCTAGAAATCAACCCTCTTGTTGCAAACAGATCAGGAGCAACTTGAAAGCGTTTGCCTTTGGCAAAGTAAGTTGCAGAAGTTAAGTGATCTCGGGGCTATGCTGAAGGCAAGGGGCAGGGCAGGGACACCGTTTGGTCAGCCACATTCGGAAAACAGCCCCCCCCCCACTCCCACTTGTTGCAGGCCAGCATGGCACAACTCAGGTACCTTCAGCAGAGCGAGTCACGCTTAGCAGGAAGTAAAAAGCCAGTCAAACAGGATTTAGTGATTCGGTGGCCTGTTAAAGGTCAGTTGCCAATGGGACAGATATTCAGGCAATTATTGCAAGCCTCCAGGGTCAGTGCTTTGCCGTGCAGCAATTTTGCCACGGTGGGTAAAGATATAAATGCAGGTCACAGGGGACCTCCAGGGCCAAGAAAATTTTTTCGATGAGAGGTGGAAAACAAAAAAAGATGTTTTGATACTTTATCCACTTTTATTACATTCATGAATTACTGAGGTGGGGAAATACAGCAGGGTCATGTTTCCCACACATCGGCCAATTACTCCCCTGAGATGGCATCTAATCCGCATCCGCCCCGGTGAGGCGTTTGCCCACCCAGACCCTACCCTGTTCAACCCTCAACTCTGGGGCCAAAGCTTATGCTAAAAGCCTCACTTACAGAACAATGTAAAAGCTCCAGTGCCTATGACTTATCCCTGCTCTGACTGAAGTTAGACATCCTGTACACCCGGCCCCAAACTCCCACTCTCACCCACTGCCTTATTTCAATGTCCTTAGACGCAGTTCTAGTCAAATCCTCTGAGTCACTCCCTGATCCCCTTTCCGTCCTTTTCTACCCAATCCCCCTCTACTGAGTAACTTTAATTGTCCTGGGAAAGTCACGGTTGGTCCGCGGGGCACAAAGCACCAGTTTATAATTAATGTTACAGAGGAGGGATTACAGGAAGCTCTGGGCAGCCTGATCTGAGAGGCTGTGACAGAGAGTGTGTGATCTTCCAGCTTGAGCCAGACTCAGAGGACTTGTGTGCATGCATATGTGTGTGTGTGTGTGTCTGTGTGCAATCCATCAGAACAATGGGGGATCTCCCTTCCTTGCACAGGCTAATTTATGCCTTCATTGCCCAGGCCATCTGCACCATACACACACACACATGGTACATCCTCTCTCTAAACTGCACTGGAATGTGGGCAACAGGTTTCACTCAGACCCGAGAGCGCAGTTTATGTGATTGAAGAACCCAGAAGGGGTTTTGTGCTGTCCCTGCCTCTCATGGGCGTACGGGGGTGGAGCTGGAGGTGGTGAGTTTAATGGATGAACCAGAGGAGGAGGGGTGGGACCAGAGCTCCTGCCAGGCCAGGTGTGAGGCTGGGGGCTATGCACGTAAAAACATGAAGCATTGCACTCCACCACACAGAGCTAGGCATTAATACAAAACCGCACATATACAGGGAATGTTCATTAGACTGCTGCTGAGTTTCTGCACAAGCAAACAACTGTTTTTTCCTGCTTATTTCCATGAAAAATGCTAAAATCGTCAACTTTAGACCTCAACTTGAGACCCAAATCTAGTTAAATGGAAAACAGAGGAACTTGGGCAGATGCTGTTAAAGATGAGAGAGGAAAAGAGCAAGCAACATAAATCCGTGGTGAAATTCAAATTTTTCCAATAGTGATGAAGACGAAGGAGGATGAGGAGGAGGATCAAGAATCAGTGGGTTCCTATCAGGTCTTGCCCTCTGGCATTGAGATAGGAGCCCGACTGCCTGTCTTTCATCATCAGCATGCAGGATCAGAGCTTGTCTTACACATCAACTTCTCTGTGTCTCTGTGTGTGTGTGTGTGTGTGTGTGTGTGTGTGTGTGTGTATGTACATCTTTGTGTGTGTAAAGTGAGGGCACGTAAGGGCCCAGACTGCCTG
Source organism: Nannoperca australis (assembly GCA_036023655.1). Lineage (NCBI taxonomy): Eukaryota > Metazoa > Chordata > Actinopteri > Centrarchiformes > Percichthyidae > Nannoperca > Nannoperca australis. Next base: position 1,501 of record JAVQJD010052944.1, on the reverse strand, counting down.
CAGGGCCCCCCACGCAGATGAGCAGGGGCACAGGAGTGCTTGGCAGAGAAAGGAGAGGAGTGTGTTCACGAGTGTGTGTCTGTCCATGCTTGTGTGTACTCAGGGGAGAGAGCATATGTGTGTTTGTGAGTAAGGGAGGGAGGTAAGACGTGAGTGAGTCAGCCAGCCTGGGCATATTTTGTCTCTTCCCCATCCCCCGCCTTCCTCCTCATCTCTCATTTTGTTCCCTCATCCCTCCCTCTGCTTCTCACTCATTCCTTCCATCCTTCTATTCGCCCTCCCTCTCTAACGCGCGCACACACACACACACACACACACACACACACACACACACACACACCCCGCCGCCTCTCATTCTCAGACAGTAGGAGCTGGGGGCCAGGAGCCTGCTGGTCGAGGCTGCATCGATCTTTTCCCAGCTGTGGGGGCGGCTACAAACACACACACACACACTCACAAACATCAGATTCCTAACCTTGGAGCGGTGGCGGTGGATGTAAGGGGGCTCGGGGTTCGACCTTGAGTGACTCCCTGAAATCTGCCAGGCTTTCGTCAGCTAACCTCTGGAAGCTTGTCCAAAACCCACGTGTGCACCCACACAAACATTTAATCGCACACATACAGTGCCAGGAATACATGGACAGACATGTATGTAGACAGGCTGACAATTGTATTGTAATGTGGTAGACCTTATCTGTAAATTGTTTTCTTGGTGAATAATTGTTCAAAAATGTAAATATGCATCAGGAAAGATGTATTAGTGAAACTACACTTGTCTTTTCAGCCTGACAAGATGCCTGTCTTTTATGCCTTTAATATTTCATGGTGTAAATCATTATTCAGGTTTGTGAACGTAACACTTAGAGTGCACCTTCTGACATGAATTCTGTAACAATTCTGCATGAACAGTTCTATCGTAACTGTCAACACAAATGGTTAACTCAATTTGCACGATGCAAGCTGCAGTTTGCCACATGAAATAAATTCCTCTCGCGCTAATTTTCACACATTTCACTTCAGACCCATGCGTGAGCATGTGAGAGCCCTGCAGGACTCACAAATGTATTGTTCGTTTGCAAGCAACAATCATTTGTGAATCATGAAGCTGCCACCATTTGCAAATTGCATGTAAGCAGTGCTTGCAATTGAAGTGAAACAGGCCTGCCCCCTGTAAAATATGTTATACCAAAATAAACAAAGACTTTTGAGTCAAAATACCAGAATGGAAAGTAAAATCATGTGCACCTGTTTATAAGGCAGGCAGGTGAGTGTGAGCACATGTTTGTATGTGTGTGTGTGTGTGTGTGTGTGTACCATGCAAAATATGCTGTCAGAAGAGATGCTCCATTCAACAAGGCTGCCAAGGTCGTCGTCTAATCTCTGCAATATGTCCTGTTATGGTTCACCACTTCTCATTCATACCAACCAGCATAAGACACTCTTGCTCTGGTGGTCCTGGGGGGGGCCGGGGCGGGGGGGGGTCTTAATCCTTAGCAAAGCC
>JAVQJD010052937.1:0-11588 GCA_036023655.1 Nannoperca australis | reverse complement strand
ATGTCTTGACTCTATTTTCTATTCATTTCACAACGTATGGTGGTGAATAAGTGTGACTTTTCATGGAAAACACAAAATTGTTTGGGTGACCCCAAACTTTTGAACGGTAGTGTATGTCTTCAGGGCTTGTGGCTGAGGGCTTCAGACAGACTGGATAAGTGGGAAAGTATTGACAGATGGACTCATGCATCATTGGTAATGGTCTTTCTGTGGGTTTTGTTGACAATAAAAATATATGGAATATTGGCAACGGTTCCAATTCATCCCAACTAGTGACGGGCAAAGCTGTTCTTCAACTCAGAGCTCGACTGAACTGCCCGAGAAATGAATGGATCATTTCAGGAAGTGATTCAGTTCAGTTTGTTCACCCAAAAGCAGTTTTCTTTAGAACAAATCGTTTAATGAATAAAACCACACTAATCCAAATGTTGTTGGATGGGGATTAGGTCAGAGCTCTGTGCCGACCGGTCAAGTTCTTCTACACAAGTGGTTCCCAACGTTTTTGGTATGTGACCCGTTAAAAATGGAACAATGTCATTGGTTGCGTATCTTGCAGTTGTTACAATTTCAACCACAAATAGATTTGTTTCTTTAAATGCCTGAAACACCTGAACAGATCAAGTAATTCACAATTTCATTATTCCTTTCATTGTTTCACATCATCTTGAGTAGCAGAAACATGTTTTTCCTGCTAACCTATCTTGGTAATCTTCTTGCAACCCCTTGTAGGGGTTCTGTCCCACAGGTTGGAAACCACTGTTTCACTGCAAACTCTGAAAAACACTTTTTTAATGACCTCACTGTATGTACACGAGCACTGTTAGCTTGAAACATGACAGGTCCTTCCCCAAACTGTGGTCCCAATATTGAAAGCACACTTTTGACTTTCCTTAATTGGAACAAAGGTGCTTAGCTCAAACCACGAAAAACTTCACAAACACGACACAAACATGCAGGGGTAAGCATGTTTAAATACCTTTGTCAACATAGTGCATGTTGAAACATGTATGCAAATCAGGTCGCAATCTTTTAAACACATATTCCTACATAAACACATAAACACATAGAATGAGATCCTCCGAATACACTCTTGCTCATTTGTCACTGTATCATAAAAAAGTCCTCTGGCTCCACACACACCTGTGACTCATCTCTTCCAGACTATGAGGCTTACAAAATGAATGTGACATGTACATGCATGCACATGCATTAGTACCTGTAGCAGTATGTCACATTCATTTTGGGCACAAAAAGACACACTCATGGACGTACTTGCGGAGGGTGGGGGGTCAGCTGAACGTGGATTTCTCTTTTCTTTAGAAAATAATAGATTTAAGTTAAATATCCCATAAAAGATTGCCACAGGACTGAGGGCTATGTTTGGGAAATAATATATTGGGTAAACCAGAAGGAAATGAGGAAAAAGAACAAAAAAAAAAAATCTTTTTTTTATGCTTCAGTAAAGACAGGCAGGAGACAAGATGAAGTATGGCATTTACATTTAACTATTTATGGGAACTATGTCAGGGTAATTAGAGTTTGGAAAATAAATATGGCTGTGAATATGGAAAAGGCTTTCATTTTAACTTTGTTTTACCTCCCTGACCTTCACTCCTGAGCACATGCAGACAGGGTGCTGCACATTAAAGTATGACCATTAGGCCTGCTGCTGTCAGAGGAAATGATGTCATCACCCTATCTTCCTTTAGAAAACGTCTTTGCAGTGCACTGAGTTTAAATGATGTCTTAAGCTTTTAGCTCGTGCAGTAATCCTACAGTGATTTGGTGGGGGGGGACAAAAAAAAACATGAATCTATTTTGGTAATGGGGTGAAATGCCCCCAGCAATGTCACAACGACAGCTTGTTTGCCACATATGTGTCCTCATTTATCACCGTACGCTGAATATGTGATTTTGTCTTCTCTTCTCTTGCATCAATGCAGGTTCACTGTGCACACATGGAAGAGAGGGATGTTGTTTGAGAAGCCAGTATGGAAGTGGGGTGGGGGTGTGTATAATTATCTGCTTCAGTGCATTAGCCTTTGGAAACTGATACATGGAGGGAGAGAGAAAGGGGGGAGAGATAAAGATGTGTAAGATTGAGCAGGGAAGAAGGAGAAAGAAAGAAGAAGAGCAGTGAGTGAGAGACAGATAAGAAGCTGCAGATATTTTATTAAATACTTTGTCCAGTGAGGAGAACCGGCGACATTAAGTGTATTATGTATACGGGGGAGGATGTTCCTCACATCCATATCTTAACCTTTGTGTTGTGCTGACATTAACTCTACTTCCTCATTGTGTGTGGTGATAATAAGGACAATAATAATAATTGCAATATCAAACATTTTACAGTTCTTGTTCTTGCTCTTGACCCCATTAAAACCCAGTATGTGGAGAAGTATTGCAGTGGTAAGCCTTTGCAAGAAACTAGTGATAGGAGAAGTTACTGAAGCGTAACTGATAATCCATTGTATTGGACCACGTTCTACAGCTGAGTTCTCTGATAGTGCATCTTACTGTTATGGTCTTCTGAAACACGTCATCAGTTTAAAAAAGCCGATCTCATAAAGAAGTCATGAAGTATCAAGGTGGTAGAACATTGTTAAGTGTGTGTTTCGAGCTGTTAAAGAGTGCCTGGGGTCTCCAGGAGCACAAACAGAATATTATGGTTACCTGTATGTTAACAACACAGTGTCCTACATGCTTAACTTTGCTGAGAGGATAACAGAACAGTGTATTCTTTAACCCAGGCACCTTAATCCAATACAGCTAGAGCCCATGCAGCCAATCAGAGCGGCCCGCTCGCTTGCTTCAGGCACATAAGAGCGAGAAATCAATAGAAAAAAATCTATACAAAATTGTTTTCTAATTCATATCACCCAGCAGATGGAACAGGCGCCATAGTCCCAATATGATTTGTCTACCTGAATCATGTTGATGGACAGTCGGCGACAGCAGTGACGTCAGGCGCTAATGAACCGGCCAATTAAAGCAACACGTGATTGTTATTCAGCGTACGTGGAGCCGCTGTGGAGCCACTCTGGAAGGCAGTCACAGCCCGTAGCCTGCAGCTAAAGATAGCACCATTCAACACAGATGAAGTGAGGTTTGGAAAAAATGGGTGAAAAACCAAATGGCCTGGAGATAAAACTGCCTGTTGTTCACAGGAATGGCTCTCACAAACAGCAATGAGGCAGGGAGAAGAAAAGGACAGAAAAGGAAAGACTTAACAATGCCGAGGCGCCATTATCTGCGTTGTTACCTGCAAATGTAGCAGTGCAACGGGTTATATTTATCACTAATGAGATAAATAATGCAGCTATTTGTCCACAGCTTAGCCCTGGAGTACTACATCAGCTCGGAGAAATGGGAATTCTTAGGTGTAACAACAAAACAACACTGGGGTGGGGGGCGTGCAGCAAAATAGGCTAGCCACGAGCAAATACAAATGAATGTCACACAGGTAAATGCTTGAAAATACCCACGCACACAGAAACAATGATATATAAATAAAAATAAATCTGGAATCACGTGAAAGCTTTAAAAAGGACAGAACGGGGAGAAAATATGAAAAAGCAAAGCAGACAATGTGATAGTAAACGTACTGCGTCAGTGGATAATTAAAGATTCATATCTCATTTCCAGCTGGCTTTTTAAACACTTTTCATCTTACTGGGACGCTGCATGTGAAGAGTTAACTTTTAACTAAAACTAGATCAACTTAAATCACTCCAACAGCTGTCACTCATCCTGACTGTGGCATGTGATCGAATCAGTGACAAACAGAGACAAATATAGAGGGGCATCCATCAGCCGGGACTCCGAGGGTGAAGCGAGAGTTCCAGTTAACGCTTGTTTCCCTCCAGCGTCGCCTCGGGAACAATATTTCTAGATAATTTCATAAGATACACAGAGATACCGACAGCTGTCACATAAATGTATGGGTAGGGATGCACATTTCTCTTTACAGTTCTAGTCCCTCGTCTCGATGTACAGAATACCTCATTTAATTACTTTGGTGATATTTTCTTGGTTACTGAGCTGTATTCGTGTTTTTTGTAAGAAGTAAATAATATATAAAATAGTAATATAGTGGCTGAATCCATAGGAGGAAGCACAGTTATATTGTGTGTTGCTTAACTTTATTATGAAGGATTTAGCAGAACAATATAATTATAAACTACAAATACACGAAAAAATTACATTGCAATTACTATAAATATATGTATGTAAATATCAATGTATGGCAGCTATCACTGCTACTGTCACATGTAATGCTCAACTTTTATTTGCATGTAAAAAGGTCACAGACAGACACCTTAGCTATCACAAAAAAAACAAGATCTCAATGTATTTTTCTGTAAATCAGGTTGTAAGAGGAGGCAATGCAAAGAGGGGCTGATTTAAAACTTTACTGTCTGGAATTTTGACAGATCACAGGTCACAGATTTGCATAAATCAATAAATGGAAATGCACTGGAAAACATTTAGAGTGCTAGTTTAAAGTGATACTCCACAAAAAATCCAACTTTAGTTCATGCATGGAGGGACTGTTATACAAATATCAAATTTAAAAAATGTAAATTATGTTCACATTTATTGTTTGTTTTCAATATTAAATAAGATTGTTAAATTCTGCATTATTTACGTCCATGTTCTCCAGCAGTCTTCTTCTTCACTGGTGTTGCTGGTTCATTGTTGCGCTTCTTGGTGCAAAATTACAAACAAAAGCAGGACGTCTCTCTAGAGCGCTACTCATGCTCTAACTCTAAAAGGTCCCTTTAATGGTGGACATTTTTAAAGGAAGTTTTCTGGTATATAATGATGTACAGCAGTTACAACAATTACATCTATTTTGAGAGGCTTTCAAATAAACAATTCAAGAAGTACCATAGAAAGCAACCAACACTACACTAAAGCTGCACAATCCTTTATTTCTTCTAATTTTGAATTGTTTTAAAAATGTATCCCTAACATTGCACATGGATCGATATGTGCAAACAGACAAACGAACAGAACCCAAGGGTACAAGATGATAGACTCCACCATCATGGTAAAGTTCTGAGGCACAGTTTCTTAAATTGAATATGTCAAGTTCTTGTTGCTGCTGTGACTGTGTCGAGATAAAAAGGAACCTGGGGAAACCTGCTGGAAATTCAAAAAAAAAAGAAAGATTGAAATCAGACTTTGAACCACCTTGTGCAGAATGCAGTATCGTAGTTCTGTTCTGCGAGAGCACCTGTGACCTTTCTGTGGCAGCGTGGCCAGCCGGGGACAAACCACAGGGCCAATTTATTGGCAGGCACAAGGCCGGGAAAACACAATTAGCTGGCAGAAGACCTCCCACCCTGAACAAATCCTCATTTCTACAGAGACATACACACCCTAACACCTGCACGGCCTTGGCCTCCTCTCTGTTTATCCCCGCTCCACTCAGGAAATGTCCTCACCTTCAGTGCTGATCTACTGCGTGTGCATGCAGGTGGTAGTCATGCATGTCATTACCCTGTGTGGAGTTTTTTATCTGCCTGTAGTTTTCTCCCCCACAGGAGGGAGGAAGCCAGCTCCCCTGTGGGCTGCAGTGTGTGTTCAGAGGAAGAACATGCATTTTTAAAACTCATCCCTGAGCACACTGCTGTCCTGTTCCTTTCCTGCTGATTAGCCAAGGATGTGGCGGATTATCAGGGCCGCGGGACAGAACTACAGAAAAAACACAACAGAAGCGTGGTGGTGTTTTAAAAGAAGGTTTCCTTTTGAACATTTTGATGAGCGTGTGGAGCAGGGGACATGCATGTTGGAGGCCCTGCGGCGAAACCTTTGGCCAAAGATTCAGAACTGGAGAAAAAAAATGTGGTGACTCACAAATGAAGGACGGAATTCACTGCGAGAGAGTGAGCTCCACGGTGAATTCAGTGCATTAGATACAGGTTGTATATATAGTGATTTTATTGCATTACTGTGATGTAAGCAGGTGACAGTGTGAGACATTTTATTCAAAGTTGAAATGACATTTTAATCATATTTCAAACAAGACAAAATCATACACTGTAATACCTTATGTCTCTACGGTTCCAGAAATAATTCTAATAATATGTAAGCATAAAACCATTTATGTATTTATATAAAAAATACAATAAGTTTCTGACATAGATTTCATCAATTTAAAATTCTGGATTCTGGTGTATTATGCACAGTGAACAGCTTTTTGCTTAAAGGTCCTAAAGTGACCACCCCTCGTGCACACGTACAGTATGTCTCCAATGAAAATGCATGCCATCAAAAGAAAACAAAGGTAAGAACTGCAGCCGTATGGTTGTGCAGAAGTCCCAGCTCACAGTCTGTTCCTCTGTTGGCCCACTAGTGGTAGAAACTGTTTGGAAAATCAGATACAGCAAGACTTCTTGTGATGACTAACAGTTATCTGAGCGGGACAAATCAATCTTTTTACATGGTACACATGTAAATGTAGGCTATGTGGAAACTGTTGCCCTCTACGTTCACCCGGGGATGTTTTAGTGGGCTGAACCATAAATTCCCTCTGGTTTGAAATGAAATGCCTGTTGATCACAGCATGACACATGCTTTATGATGTATTGCTGTGTGCTGATTCTACAATAAGTCTCCAAAGCTTGGAAACATGCACACAATTAATAATGTTTGCACTGAACCGCATCTCGATGAGAAATGTACCTGCCTCTGCATGGTATCGATGACATTAATTGCTTCTGAGGTCAATTCGTATTGTTTCATCAAATGCGCGTTAGAACAAACCGAGCTCATTTATCCTGCCGCCGAGACAAACCCAGCATCCAGCTTTTCTGACTTTCAGAGACGCAGCCCTCTCACTGGTCTCAGTCAATACGGATTTGATCAAATGTGTGATGCCTCCGCCACTTTGATTAATCTTTGCCACCTTTTCCTGGTCCCTGTCTGCCGCCCACTAGCACCCTGGCATCCCTCTGAGGCCGAGCGACTGACAGCAACATAAGTCACAAGGCTGCATTAAAAACACATTAGGCCAGCGGAAGGAATTAAGGTTGCGCTTATCTGACGGAGAGTACCTGCTCTGGAATGAACTGAGTGTCGGCGTCCTCATGCATCACCATCGCCTCTCTGACAATGTTGTGACTTATGGACTCAGTGAATGCACTCCCAAGCACTTTTAGGGAGTCTAGGCAAAATGAATATATTGAATTTATGAGATCTCAAAGGATTGCTGCACTTTCTCCTTTCTCCTACATTCTCTTCTCTTTCACAGTCACAGAAGAGAAAGCATGGGAAAAATAATGGAAAAGGTGCAAGAAGAGACGCAAAATGTTCACAAAGTTCGCAGAGGTCTTCTGGGAGTTACAAATAGCAACTATTTTTTAAAAATATAAATACATATTAGAATATTACTTATTGTTTATTCTGCATTAAACCCTCATTAAACTCTGCATTCATTCTAAACCCGCCCCTGGAGGTGAACACAGCCAGCAAAAGAGGCCAAGAGGAAGAAGGAGATGAGATGAGATATAGAGACAGAGAGACAGAAAGAGAGGGAGGGAGAGACAGGGCACACATCGGGTGAGGGGAGTGAACCTCCTCTTGAGCGGTAATTTGATTTCATGTGGCTTACAGTGCTCTGCCGTGCAGAGGGAAGGTCGTAATGGCAGCCATCTACCATCCATTATCACACTACTGGAGAGCAGCGAGATGTGTTCAGGGTGGATGATCACATCTCCAACACACTTGGCGTCAGTAAATTTCTACCTCTGTTCTTCATCATTCACAGAACACAAGATAAATGGTGAAATTTAGGTTGGTGTTAGGTCAAAGGCTGACAACCACCGTTGTGTTCACATGTCAGGGAATCACACAGCCGACGGTCACACTCCCATTGAGGTGTCGGAAGGGTTAAGCTGTTTACTTTAACCTTTGACGCCATGGGATGGAGGTTCCCTGTAACCCAGAATAAACCAATTAAAAGAATATTCTTCTTCCCATTCTGACTGAACAATAGCAGGTTTCTCCACACAAGGGACAAAAATAATCATCCAAATTGTATTAGTGTTGGTAAGTGCTGCTTTCCCTCCTGGTTTTGTTGACATGCTGTGTGGGTGAAGGCGGAGGCTGTAAACATAGAAAACAACAGCATTGATCATTTGTTCTACTCGCTTCAAAACAACATTTTACATGTTTACATTTCTTAAAGACATGCCAACAACATGACAACAACAACATTCAGGAAATCATGTTGTTGGATGGTGCCGAGCGGCACGAAGTGAACACACTACACCAATGAATAATTAACAATTAGCACAATGATGACAGAAATAAATAATGAAAAACGGTATTGGTGAAGCCTTTTGTAAGATCGTCTTACTGTTACTGTATCTCACAGGATAAACAGCCACAATAGAGCCACAGCGTGTGCAGAGGAGCGTGGGGTTGTTCTGCAGCAGCCTGCTGTCATTTGCAGGGATTTAATGAAGGTGAGCTCAGCGGACGGCTGTGCGTACTCTGACGCCGCACTTCTCATTAAAAATACTTTATTTTAGATTAAATTTAGATTTAAATTATTATCATTATTTTTTTAATGACTGAGTTGCATTTATTTTTCTAGCAGTCATTGAACAATATGATGCATCTCCTGGTACTTTCAATGACATAAATAAACCTTTATTAGCTGTTGCATACAAATAACAATCAGCAAGACAAGTCATTTACAAAAAGCTTCATTCATGTTCATGAGCGTTTTGGGGAGGCTTATGGTGTTGAGACACCTTTCATGTCAACGATCAGATTTTGCTTCGACCTCTTTGAGTCAATATGTCAAACTGTAAAATCTGTTCCTTTCTCTGCTGCTGTCAGCTCCCCCTCTGCACCCGGTTTTCATCAGATATCCATTTGGTCCGTCCACTGAGCTCATCAGGAGTCTCGTTACACATCACGTCCGTTCAGATCTTCAGCTATCGGCTATTGTTCACTCCCTCACCACCACCACCAGGTGTCTAGACTCCATCGGAGGGAGACTCCCCCCATAAAGTGAGGCTATTGCAATGGGATCTAATCGACTCCTCACATGTCCCTTCAACTTTAACTCCTTCCTTTAATTACAGTCTCTTCTGATTCAAGTAGTTTTAGTTGCCTAAGCCTGGAAAACAGTAGTGCTGGTCCCAGTAAAAGCTGTTCACAGTGAGGTCCGTGGATTACCCAGACTGACCGGGACTCTGATTCTTGTTTGTATGAAGTTTGTCACATGGAATTCTTTAAAGACAAAATTGCATTAATCTCCAATGCATTGTGGTGGTGGCAGCACAACTTTCAGAAGTGGATATTAACCTCAGTAGATTCAACCAATAGCCATTGGCCATAGTCTTGATAACATCAGTAGCAACACACAACACATGTTTGTGTTGTACTTTGGTTTAAGTGAGCCTTTAAGAAGCAGACAGTCATGTAAACCAAAATCTTTTCATATTTACATGAACCAATGCCCTCATCATATTCGTTTGTTGTTTCCTGGAGTTTATACTGAGAATTTAGATGCAATGACAAAGGCCTCTAGAGTCTGAACATTTCTGGTTTAGGGACCTTAAAGGTGCTTGAATTTTATTCTTAAAAAGCTGTAAGAACCCTGAAGAGAGGATTCTCAGTGCTCATGAACATATAGTCAACATCGCACACACCATCATTTAGTCTAAGTACTGACTGCATCTACACTGCTCACCAAAACCTCTGCTTCACTTTAGGACTGAAGCCTGGTTACACAGTAACGTTCAGTCCAAATGAAGTTGATGAGCTTTAGTGAATAAATTGCTCTGTCACAGTGGGTCTGAATAAGCATTCTGGGCCCAGACAACAGGGCAGGTTACAGATTTCCTGTGTCCATTAGGAGGTATTGACTTAGTCTCTCTGAGTGCTGTAAGCTGTGATTGCAAATGACACATTGTTACATAGAATTTGTTCTAAGATGCCAAGCACAATTCTTCCGCCTGCTATTTATTCACCACAACAAACAGACCATGTAATTAAGAGACTACTTAATCCAACCGAAATGATGATACATCCGCAAAATGGACAAAAAAAAGCCCACCCCTCTCTCTTCTGCTTCTCCTGTTTATCTTAAACACACCACACACACAGTAATCCCACCTGCAAACACCCGGTTTATCCATTAAGGGATTGCTTCATTATACTAAATAAATGTACAAGTCTTGTGGGAAATTCTCCGTTTGCAACAAGTCAACTCCTATGGCAACATTTGTTGTCTGAGTCTTTGGGTGTGTGTGCTGGGCTCAGACACTGGCTGAGACTGCATTAAAGTATGCAAATCAAAACCAATCCCTCACATACAGATGTAGCCATTGTATGTAAGTCCTACTTTGTACAGTGTGCGTGCACTGCATGCACCTCCCCTCCTCTCCTATGAGTATTAGAAGGCAGCGGGGAGGTTTCCTGGGAGACAGGCAATGCATACTCAAATTTACAACATTTATTCAACATTTATTCAACTCATCAAGCAAGAATAAGAATGATGTATGATGGAGAATTAGTGCTGGATTGTGCTGAATCATGTGTCTTTCTGATCCAACCTCTCTCCACTCTCATTTTATCCCGCTTCCCCATTACTGAACATTTCCATCTTTTCTAATCAGAGCTTTGGCTTGTACTGTACATGTTCACATATTCCTGCCATGACCCTCTGACCCCTGATTTTCCGCCAGTAAATGTAACCATGGCAGGCTAAAACCTTGCCTATGATAAATGGGTTTCAGAGTTATCAGTGTGGATGAGTCGATGTGCTGATCAATACTGAAACTCAACAAGGTCATTCCTGCTGAAGATAAAGCATTTGTTATGCAGATTCATCCAAAAAGCCCACACAGTGTGGTCCATCTGATGGGTCAAACTCTCCAAACACAGCACCTCAGGTAACGTTTGGAACAGGGGTGCAAAGTAACTGAGTGCATTTAATCAAGTACTGGTTGTACGTACAACTTCAGGTACATGTATTTTATGTTATTGTACATTTCTACTGAGCTATAGTTACTTTTCAGATTAAGATTTGACCTAAAGAAACATATTGTAAGGTTATAAAATACAACTCATTGTTAAAGATTAAGCCAGTGGTTCCTTACCTTTCTCTGTGTGTGGCTCCTTAATAAAGCAGTGTCTGGTTGAGGCCCTTTGTAATGTTCACGATGTCCATGGGTTGTTTGCTGCTCCACCAAAGAGAAATTTTCCCCAACAGAGTGAATATTGGACTTCCATTTTCCACGTGACCACAAACACAACTTCAAATGAATGATAATGTTGCCCTTCAACTATTTGCAAAACAATGGATTTTTTCTGTGCATTACTTTTGGTTTGGGCATTTTTACAGTAAGTGAGTAAATAAGAAAAAGTTTTATCTGTTTAGCAATTTTCAATACTGTGTCAAACAAGCAGGGCAGTAAAAACACAAGAACAACAAAGAAAATAAATCACATATATATACACTACCGTTCAAAAGTTTGGGGTCACATTGAAATGTCCTTATTTTTGAAGGAAAAGCACTGTACTTTTCAATGAAGATGACTTTAAACTAGTCTTAACTTTAAAGA
>JAVQJD010052932.1:0-33676 GCA_036023655.1 Nannoperca australis | reverse complement strand
GAAAGTTTCTCTCTCAAACCGTTTTTTTGACTGCTTTAAAAATAAACAAAATTCTCTCCATACGATATAGGATTGAAGCATGGATTTTGGACACTTGTATTGTTGATGATGAGACAGGAGTTGATGTACGTCTTTTGAATAAGCTGTGTGAACTCATTGTGACCAAGCTAATGAGCTTGCTAACTGACAGTTTACAAACTTGCTAGTTCGCAGAGCTACTGGGACCACGAGTGTTATTGACTGGCGCTAGAATGTTCCCAGATGGCTTTGACAAGAACACAGATTACTTTGCTGTGCCACTTTCTGGTATAACTGGAACTTTAAACTTTAGAATTTTAAAAACTCTAGGTAACTAATTGTTATTGTTGTATTTATGAGTAATGCTATATAATTACTATATATATACTGCATTTAAATATCTATTAGTGAGGTACCAACCAAAGCCAGTGTAGTGCTTTAAATGATGAGTGTTTGAAGTTATTCAAACATGTCATGTCATATTAAACGTCAAGCTATTGAAGACAGACTATCAAATACATGTTCCTTCTTCAATATTGAAAACCTCAGGCTGAATTCTTGTCTTTTAGTTGACTATCTTCCCTCTTCATCCTTCCTTTGTCTCTCTGCACAGCTGGGTGCCTGCCCGGCATGGCTTCCGCACATAGTGTTTTTTTACATTGTTTGGTTTATGATGATTCTTACCACTGGAGAAAAGGAGTGGGGCAGTGAGAGAATAAGAAAAGAGAAAGAGGAGAGGAAACATAATAGAGACACAGCTCTAAGTGGTAGCAAGTTGAACAATGTGCAGTCTAAATCACAGATTTGTATTATTCTTCAAGGCTTGTCTGACTGTCACAGTGGTTCAGTGTAGTGCAAGTAGGCCTTGCTTAAATATTTTGTCACTTATCTCTGAACTTATCTCTCTTTAAGTTAAGCTAACGATAGGAAGTACACACACAGCCCCAGCTGGAGTTTTGCAAAATGAATGGTGTTCAAATGAATAGCTGATTAAAGGACACTCTCAGATTTTACATGTGAAGATCAGTTTACTCATAATTGGGAACACTAATCTGTCTTGTGAAAACAGTTGCATAGTGGCTTTTGTGGCCCTGGAAGGACCTTCACAGAAAATAACCCCAGTGATGTCATCAGGGGTAGTCTCAGCATGGGCCTGGACTCTATACTTCTTTAATGGAAGGTGTCTGTTACAAACTGGGAGCGTGGCGTTGGAATGGGGTTTTACCAGGCAGGGAGGGTTAATGAAAGAGAAGTTCAAGAAATTCAAGATTCAGTGGTTTTGGAGGTTGATTTAAAAAATAAAATCTGTCTCTTGCGAGTCCCGCAACTTTAATGAAGTGCAATCACTGGAGTACAAATTAAATTAGAGCTGGATGACATATGGAATTAATTAAATGAATTTAAATTGTCATATATTAATTGTGTTGAGTCACAGCAGTCCTGTAAACTAGTAGTTTACTAGTAAAAAGCAGTTGCACAATAACGAGTTACAGTTAACGTGTCTCTCGTGACTCCAGGTGGCTAGCTGACTCTGTCTCAGAACATTCATGTTTGCAAGAAGAAGAGACAAAAAAAACAACACGCAGATTTGTGCTCTTGGTATTCTGTTTGAAGTGAAGCCACGGATTCTGCTGTGTTAAGTCTGTGCCTGCTATATAGTTTGGTAGCTACGTTTAGCTTACCAGCTGTCGGCTAAAATCAGACCAATGTCAAAAAACAGAAACGGCAAGAACACATGAATCGGTGTGCTGACTTTTGTGCAGAAACTGATTATTAAACAGGATTTCAGTGCTCTATTTAGTTCTAGTTTAGAAGCATCTGGTGCTGACAGTCCACAGCTGTGTGGGACAACCTGTATTTTTAGAATCTGCAAAATGATGACAGCCTTGGAAGTGGTTAAAGTATTTTTGCACCTTAAGACATTTAAATCTTGTTTTAGTCTGCATTTTGGCCCAATATCGCCCAGCATTGTGATGGATTGCCAACAATTTTGCTAATCCACAAACCGTTAAGTTAATTCATCCAGTAACAATACATTTGAAATGTTATTCTGATGTTGCAGGAGACATTCTCCTTGTTATGAAAGGGATATTGGACCCAATTAAACATGAGTTGTTGAGTTTACAGGCTAATAATGCTATATGAAACAAAGCTTTGTGAAACTGTGATAAAGTTTATGACAACTGATAAGGCTGGTCCACAACCCCACCACTTAATATTTTTAATAAGACCCACCTCTGTAGTCAGTTATTGCTAGCTTGTTTGTCTGATTGCATGACACTGCACCGATATATTAGTGTAACCCCAACCAAACAGCAGCGAGGTTCATGGAAGTGTCACAGAGAACTGCAAAGCACACAACCTGCATTTCTTTGGAAGGGATCTCAAGCTATTTTGTATCCAGAGTGCAGTTTCAAGGGATTCCAAAGAACAATGTTGACATGTCAGTGGTGATAGCAGCAATCGTGAAGGCAGAGCCTAAAATAGACGGATGAGTCAGAGGAGAGGGGGATCCATCATCCGTCAGCCAGCGTTATATTTTCTTACTGAGTGACAGCTTTAAAAATCACTAACACCCGCGCATCAAGACTACCGAGTCAAATTCATGTTAGTGCGTGTGCATGAATACTGTGACCTTTCCTAATGCTTTGCAAAAGAAGAATCTTGTTTATTCAAACATGCATAATTGGATTTGTGAAACTAACCGAGATGTACCTCTCTATTAAAAGCACCTCAATTTTAAAAGTATATGACACAGTCCTGTATACACACACACACACACACACACAAAGAAAAATAATTATCCTGCTCTATTTGAAGAACCTGCAACACACACGCACACACACACTTAAACAACAAATGGTATGTCTCAGCCTTGGTGGATGTAGGGTCTACTGTCAAATATTGATCAATTTGTTCACTCTGAGTGCAAGCCACACACCAGTGAGCTGCAGCCTTGTATTGATTGACCTCACTTTTACACTAAACACTTTGAAACCTGCATCCCACAGCCTCGAGGATTCATGGAGCACACACACACACACACACACACACGCACCATAGGATACTGTTGTGATGGCCCTATAACAGCAGTTGAGGGCAGGAGTACAATGCATGTTTGGTTTGCTGTGTATAAGAATAACTGTTCACAAATATGTGGTAGCAGTGGAAAAGAAGAGTCAGCAGGGAGAAATGCAAATTGCTGTGTTGTGTGTATGACTATTCATGTCAAGACTTAGTGTATCAGGACAGTGATATTGAGACAACCTGAGAACCCATCGTCTGTTGTCTGACAATGATTGACCTGTACCGTAGCACACCGGGAAAAGTCACCATAATGTACATGTTTACAGCCTTAATTCCATCAGTACAGCGACAGATGTTAAGGGATGTAAAATTTCTGTCAATGAAATTCAATATTTCCTGCAGGTGTTTCAAATTAACAGCCTATCACCAACATGAGGGACTATGATGAGTGCTTGTAGTGTGAAACATCTGCGCTTGAAATGTCGACTTTCATTGACAGTAGTTTAATTAAGGGATTGAACAATAAAAAGGCAAAGCAGAAGACCCAGTTTTCTCTGAGGTTGAGGGAAATAAAAGCCCCCAACCAAGTGGTCCATTAAGAAAAGAAAGATTTTAAGATCTGATCACATGAACTTGTGAAGAAGTAGTATTTTTTTGCTGTGCAGTTGGGGAACTGTAACACCACACAGGACAGAACAGGACAGCCAGGACACGGTACCTCTCCATCATGGTGGCTGCCTCCTGCTCTCTTTTCCGCCTCTTTCTCTCAGCAATGCCTCGGAAAGCCCTGCCAGGACGTCAAAGCGGTAAGTGGTTTTGTGGGGAAATAAAGTTTTATGTTTTTGCTGCGCTTGACCTAACACCAAAGAATTTTTGTCAGAACCCAAACTGACCCAAGGGGTAAATAATTTTAACAAAACGTATGTGATTTAATTCAGAAATGGTTTCAACTGTACTCCTAATACTTTAGATTTTGAGTTTTATTTTGTTTTAACTAGGCCTGAGTGAAATGACATGACGTTTAGAGAAACTGACCACGTGTAAACCCTTGGGGTCTAGTTGGGTTCAGGCATAAATGTAAAGTTCCGGTCAGGGTGGGAGGGGTGATGAGGGGTTTTAAGTTCATAAGGGTTAGTGAGGGGGTTGCTTAGCTTTGCCGAGTGGTTAGAGTTAGCAGCACAGTGACGTTTTATCCACCAGAGGAAGAAGACATTGTGAATATTCTCACGTACACACACACACTCACACCACAATGCAAGATAGGAATCTACAGGAAGAGACACTGAGGAGTAACCAGGAAACTGCCTCTCCAATGAGAGTTAACTATATCATTTGGTCACCAGTATTAGCCAACCAATTCCTAGTACTAATGATTTTAAAATTAATTTTAAAGCATTCTTTTGTGCGTGCCTGTCTTGATGTCTATTATTTTTCTTATTATGCGTGTAAGTTAGTCGGCGTGATTGTGGCTTTCCCAAAGGGGACAGTAATGGTTCTGACAGGACGTCAGACATAATGAGAATCATCAGTGACAACGTATGTCAGAAAATAAGTCATGTCCTGCAGTCCAGCTTTGACAGACAGCTGATGAGCTCTGGGACAACAAACAATGGGCTGAAGTTGCTGATGTCTGTACAGTGCTTATTATCCAAAAGCCTGCATAGTTCTGCCTCTGCACTGCTATTACATCTTTGTTTTTGCCTCATGAGCGCACTCACTTTCTGTACCTTGTCCCTGAAAAAGATGAACATGTTGGAAGTGACTCTTCCTTCAGCCTGTCACTCTCTCCACCATCTGCCATCACCAGAAATTTTGAAAACGGAGAGCCCTTATCCTCTTTTGTGCTTTTGAAGAAATCAAGCAGATTCCCCGCCAAATTCAACCAAGTGGTTAGAAATGCAATGATGTCATAGTGTAGGCAATTATACAGTATGTCTCTCTTGTGATATTAACCTGCAATATGTACAGTGGGCTTTTACATACTTTCATTGTTATACAGAACCAGGTTATAGATTTAAATTAAATCAATGAAATTCAACAAAAGTATAGAGCCTGACAACAGCAACAAGTTGTAGCTACAGATATACTAGCTTAGTGCTAGGGCTGAACAATGTTTTTTTGACCAGACTTAAATTGCAATTACAGCATTTTCTGTAAATTCAAATGCAGACCTAGCTGGTGGTCTGCAGTTGGTGTTAAACGTGATAAGTTGTACCAATAACCACACACTCATCCTGTTAGTACATGAAAGGAGTCTAATAAAATTCATTGAGCTCCTCCCACTGATTTTTTAAATCAGTCCATTGATGCAATTTCTAAGTAACCTTAGCCACTTTGCTTTAAGAAAATTACCAATTTAGCTCACACCTACTGAGATATTAAGATATAACACATTAATCAAAATATAATAAAATTACCATGACATTCAAACTGGTGGTATGTTTGTTGTTACAGCTACACAGTTAGTAGTAGTAGTCCACTTACGGTTATAATTACAAACTGCTGTTCAGTATTGTCTCACAATGTAAAAGTTTTGATATCGGACTAATAACCCCTAACTAATGATACTGCTGTCGGCTTTTTCCATGTAGAGACAGACTGACCACTCTGTTGTTGTCTCCTCTCTACCTTTCAAAGATTTGAAATGATTCAGTGGTGCGTCTGCTTTTTTTGAAGAAACCATCTTTGTCTTAACGTAATTTGTACAATCTTTGGCATGCAGAGAACTTACTTAACCATATAACAGCCAAATGTTCTGACTAATTACTTAATTAATGTGACTCCTCTCTTCTATAATGATAAATGCAGCACTAATGCCATATATGTGAATAAATGTTGTTACATGTCCTGTTCATCAGCTTAATCTAGGTCTCTCTTTACATTTAACCACCATGAAACTGGCTTTGCTGGACGCAATGCTTTGCTTTGACCAATATGCTTTTCATGATGGCTGCATATGCGTGCAAGCGTGTATATTAAGTCATCACTGATGCATTGTGTTGTTGTGTAATATATGAAAGAACACTTCAATTCAGCAACCATCACAATTCAGACAAGATACACCAATAATTCAACTTGTTAACCTGTTTGTGCAACTCATGAATGTACAATATTCCTGTGCAATCAGTGAATTCAGTATTGTTCGTTCTCTTTTCATTTCTACTGTGCAGTGCCTTCCCTGCAGTTCAGCTGACTACTGACTGGATCTATAACTTCAAACACCAAGTCCATCAGACACTGAGGTTGAGGGGGTTAAGGACACAGCAGACTGAATAGCACAAAGCCACATGAGGAAAAGGCATCTCAAGACATGTTACCTAACTGACAAGAATGAGAAAAAGGAAGAGCAACGAGGAAGAACAGCGGGGGTGGTTGAAATAGTTACTCACGATATTCTACAGTCGTGGTTTGGAAAGCCGCCACATAGAGAGGAGAGGAAGAAGAGAGGAAAAAATGAAAGAGAAGTTAGCAACAGGTCCAGCCAAATACTCCACACACACACAGGAGACTGCTTTATGTTGCAGTTCTCACTTTCAGGTGAGGATACAATGAGCAAAAAAAAGAAAGAAAAACTCACCTGGAGTGTAAAAGTCCTGAATATAACGTCAAAATATCAGTGAGACAGAATCTTTGTACAGGACAGATGATGATAAACCTACATGATCTGAACATGACTCATTAGAAGACTTCAGGGGAAAGCCCACAGACAAATAGTTTGATCAATGTGTAAATGTGTAATTAGTCAAACTGCAACCAACCCATCATATTAGATGTGAAAGAAACTGATTGGCCATTCATTTTAATCAAAGGCCAGTGTCAGGCCCATTTATCAGTCTGACCCTAATAGGGATACGGGCAGATGGAAACAGATGGAAAAAGAGAGGAGAGAAGCTGACATATGGAGATAGAAGACAGAGCGTGGGCGAGACGAGGGGAAAGATCATGGTGGGTGAGCTTTGTCTGTTTGAGGGTCATAATTATAAGATCTGGGTGATAGGTGATGATTAACTAGTCACAGTGGAGTGGAGGGCATGTGTGTGTCTTGGCGTGTGAACCGTCTACACCAACATCTGGTCTATTCTGAGATTCTAGATTCTAGTTGTTGACAAGTTGATATTTTATTTGGCTCTTTCAATAGGAGCAGATTAATTCCAAGTAAACATCTGGTCACAGCAGCATTTAAATCAATGAAATGCAATCAATGGTGTATTGCAAGTAGTTTCAGGTTTCAGCTCGTCTCGTCACAAATCTTTAATACGCACGCATTAATTTTGCTTTACTTCTCTCTTGTGTACAGAAAAAACACAGAAATATAATTCATGCCATCATGGAAAACTGAAAACCTTCAAAAGAATCCATAGAATAAAATTCAAATAAAAGTGGTTTAGCAGACGCTAAAATAATTATATGTTTCGGAAGTTTGTTATTAAATGACATATTTGCTCTGTCTCGTGTATAATGAGGCAGTATAAAAGTAAAATAATGAATTAGTGTTAGTAGAGTCAATATCATGTCTGAATAAGAGTCATCTAATGTGATATGAGAAAGAAGGTTGTATTTAAGACACATTTTAGTGCCAATACCTCTGGCACATATTTTTACACCCACATCATAAAAAGAAACTGAATGAGAAATTGGTTTCACTTCTGATTTAGCAATACAACTACAAAATGCACTTTCAGTTATTGTAATGTATTGGATTGGATTAATTGCAGACCTTTGTCATAAAGTCCACATTATGAAAATGAGCATAAAAAGGACTATTTCCATGTAATTTCCATTATTAATGTTCTAAAATCAGGTCATCATTCAAATTCAAATGCAAAATTTTACTTTGCCATTTTGATTTAAAGTTTTCTGTCAATTTGATTTTTTAAATTAAATATATTATTTTGTAATACATTAATCAACTGGAATATGAAGAAAAAAATTATTTCAGTATCGGCATGCAATGACTTCCACAGTTTAGAGACGTTTCCTAAAAGGTGAACAGCAGAAGAGGACAACGGCCAACACTTTATTATAACAAGTTGTATTGGCTTAATATATTGGTGAAACCGACAAGTGAGAAATGTGTGAAAGCTTGTTAAGACTCTGTAGTAGAACACTACATTTGAGCTGTACGTGTTGGAAGGAATAGGCTGAGCCATATCCTGCCAACTTGGTGGTCATGCAGTAAGACACTGTGATGTACAGAGTGGGAGTGAAGGCGGATTTCCATGCCATACTCACGCCTGCATGGTGGTGGTGGCTGTCTGAAAGCTGAACATATTCTCTTTGGGGAACCAACTATTAGGATTGTCCTCTACAAACAGAGAAAACAAAAGGAAGGCGTGGTGTTAGCGAGCAGAACATTCAAACACGGGCCTTACAATTAGCGGAGGAGGCGAGTGAATGCATGATGATGAGAGAGTGTGAAGTGAAACATCTGAGGGTGAATGGGGTGAAATACATCTTGTTGTACTGTTTAATTCACTTAAAATGCAGGGAGAATTTAGGTATTGTAAATATTTTCCACACCTCTTACTTTAAAAATTATAGGTGAACACATTAACCACAAAGCTGTATAAGCCCCCACCCATCTATCCCATCTTTACCCCTGTCATCTGTAGATGCTCTGTCCTCGCTGTACATCCTCTCCAGTTTCTTGCGGTGCTTCCCTCCATCTCGCGATGAGGAATCCAGGTCCAGGGAGCGCTGGCTTTGACACGGAGCCCGTATGCAGGCCACGCAGTCTGGCGTGTAGTCGTCCCGCGACCCCCCTCTCCTCATCCCCCAGTCGCGGATGTTGCTGGCACTCCCCGAGATCTGCAGTGGCTGTGATGATGATGATGGCAGGCCTCCATCATGCTGCTGGGCATGGTGATGGTTGCTGCGGTGATGGCTGCTACGGTGATGGCTACCGCGGGCGGCTGTGGCGGATGGCTGGCTGGTGCAGGACTGGTTGTGGTTGGCAGAGGCGGGGGCCTGGGACAGAGGCTGCTCCCTGGTGCTCTTCAGCACCTCCAGCTCCAGGCTCTCCTCGCTGCCACGCCCCCCCAGGGTCATCCCTCCTTCCCTGGTGATTGTGTACACTCTGGCCGGCTTCACCACCACGCTCCCCTCTGGGACTCTGGCACCCGGTGGCTCCTCTGTGGACAGGCTGCGCTCAGCAGAGAGTCGACGTTTGGAGGGGCCAACAGTTGCTTGAGCCTGGAGTGTGTTGACCTGAGGCTGAGAATGTGGATGAGCACTGGGATTGGACTGGCTGGACTGTCTGGGTTTAGCTGTGGGCAAACAGCGGCTCTGTGGTGGCAGATTGTTGTTATGCAAGCGGCTGACGTCTGGAGAGTCGCAGTCCAGGCCGGGGAAGGTGTCAGACAAGAGATGATCTGAAGAAAGGATGAAAAAACAGAGAAAATGGAGAGAAGTAACACCAAAACAAACATGTTGTCTGTAATTTATACAGCTTCTGTAAATGAGAACCCAGATAAATACCTAAAATGTAAATGAACACACTGATACACTGTTGCGCTTTGGGATTTGTAGCTTTGGCAACAGAGTGGTAAACATTTGCGAGCCAGCAAAGCTTTCGGGAGGATGAGAAGGGAAAGGTGGCTGACTGATAGAAAAGAATAAGGAGAGGAATGATGAAAGATTTGGAAATGGATGAGCTGGTACAGTACACAAGGTGCTTTGGCAGAAACAAAAGCTCCGTCGTCCTGGAGGCTCATGGACAAACGAGACTCCGCTGCAGGCGTGTAACTAAATGTTAGCTCATGGGAATGGGCTTTTTTTCCTACTATGTGTGTTGTGGATAAACAAGTTCATGACATGCTTGTTGCAGAGTGATACTGATCTACTGAGCAGAAAGCTACCTTTTTTCTCTGTGTATTTCACCTAACAAGGCTTATTTAACTTTTAAACACTGATTTATTTCAGTGACATTTTTTTAACTTTCATTGCAGGTATACTATTTTGGGTAGGGTTGTATATATAGGGTTGTATGATATAACGCCTGTGTCACACCAGAAAATGGCCCAGCAGAGTTTGTCCGTGTGTCCTTGCAAAATAGGTTGTGCTACAAGCTTAGTAACGTAGTAACATCTTGCAGGGCTAGTAAACTATTGTAGCTGGAGAGCTAATTTCTACACACTAGCGGGGAACATGCTAGTCACATGCTAGTCACTACAGCTCTTCAATCTAGTTGGTTTGATGACTTACTATCAGTCAGCAAGCCAATTAGAATGATTGCTACCTGAAAATAATTAGCTAACAAGACAATTAGTTCACATGGCTCATTCAAAATAAAAACATTTGAAACATAGATTGTAGTCCATGATTTGTACCCTCAACTCAAGACATCAAAATGGTTGAATTTACATGTCAAAAGTTAAACGTCCCACGTTTCCCACACATTTTCTGATTGGGGCGATTCCATTGTGAAGTTTTGCTGTTTTAAAATGCTGATGTGCCCGGGCCGTAATCCTCTGTCCCTCTCATGGACGGGTCCTGAGTAAGGAACCTTCAGTAGTGTGTGAAATAGACACAACATCCAGCTAAATTCAGTTTCCAGCAGTTCTGCTGGTAAAATAGTGACAGCACATGGGGGTTTGATGTAACAGGAGCTCTATAAATGACAAATGTCTAAATGCAAATTTACTCTGCATCTTGGTGATGAAGTCATTTTTGAAATCATGAGGATGTTTCGCTTATTGCACTGCATGTTGTGTGATTTATTTTTGGATAATATGTACTGCTGCAAGCCGGAAAAACACACAAATTTGCTACTCCAACGTGGCTACAATGGCTGGTGCAGGACTATAATAGAACTTCTGCTTTTGGTGTTACTTGCTTATGTTCAGTGTCTGGTGGTACATAATGATTTTATTTCCACAGTGTGCATGTCACCTACCTGCTCCGTTGCGGTTCTCTGGATTGGTATTGGACAGGTATTCTCCGAACGCTCTGGCTGCTCTGTAGAGACACAACATGTGCAGCCGTTAACCCTGAGCCCTACTGCACAACTGCTTCTGTCAGGCACAGAGAAGGTTTCACAGAATTCTCTTTACACCAAGAGCCTGTCTGAGCTTTTTTATCTGCCAGGCCTCTTCATGGGTGCGTCTCTTCATGCTGCCCGTCAAGTGGATTATACCACCACAGCAAATTGTAAGAGCCCATTTTATTGTTAGTGTCCCGAATCTATACTCTGCAACAGCCGTCTCTAACCAGGGTAACAGCATGTTCTTACATAGTGACTGGAGGACTGGGAAACAGCTTGGAAGGCACAGCTTGCCTTCTCTGCACGGCTGATAGGCCCAATAGGGGACTGTGACATTGCATGTGCCCACCATGAAGCCAGGAAATAAATGCAGGCACATATACATGTTATGAGAGGGCACATATTGGCAAGAACAGTGAGGAACTGGCATATTGCGCAAAATATCTATGTGGCAGACTCTCTAGCATATAAACAACGTCCTTTCTTACAGTGCACTGCTGCTTATCACAGAATTTCTAAAACAACAATTACACTTTTTGGACTAAAATACAAGAAATTGAACTGATTATTTTAAATAAAGCACCTTACAGACGAGTAATGTACTGCAGTTCTACAGGATCTGTATTCTGTAGTGCTAAAAGTATCCTAGAGGTTTGCATTTAAAAAAAGCAACAGCAGTTCAATGTTCCACCTCTGACGGGGGGCCAGCCTTGAATTACTGTGATTAACTCATGAAAAATAGTTCAAGCAATGTGCTTCAGGTCTTGCTCCATTTGAAAAACACCTACTTTAGCACTTCACTGGGCTAATCACTACTACTGTAACGTTTATACTGTATAAAACATGCTGTCCTTCTGTAGCTCCTATTGTACAGTGGGCTTTTCTGATGTCAGAACAAATGAAAAATGAAATGAATACAATCATCAATACAAAAGTTGAACTGAAATTGAAATACATTTTTGCCAAGAAATCTAGCAGCTTTTTGGGCAGACCTTTTTTCTTTCTTGACGGGAGTTGCCAATATTTCTCAGCGTTCAGTCAATCAACATCCCTTATTTTTTGTCTGAGGAACTCCTTCTCCTTTGTTTTTGTTCTAAATGATTTAACTTGACTATTTAAGTTTTATGTTTTCACAAAATTCACAGTTTAAGAGAGTGAGTCTTTTTTCCAGTGTCTGGATCCTCTCTATTCATGGTACTTCATGCCCACGTAAAGTTTTTGAAATTAAACATTGATTTAAATGCATACGGTTGAGAAGATATCAGTTAAATTTGAGTAACATTTAAATTCAGCAGTTGTACTGTAGTGTGTAATAGATTGTTTTATAGCCAGATACAGATTTCTGCTGCTGATTCACCCACACACTTACACAAGTCATAAAAGATACTGTCCACACACATATCTATGGAGAAACAGTAAAGCCTATAACCACTCTCCTCCCACTCACTCCGACCTTACATTCCTGCCATCTGCTGACACACACAAACACCGACAGACTCCCTCATCATCAGAGTGCATGTGGAGCAGCATGCAGAAAAATAAATAGGCTACACACATACACAACATGCTTTCTACATGCACACATGGCTAAGTCTTAGGGTTGCAGTGGAATGGAATTGTTGTATTGTTGCTGTAGCCTATATCCCTGCCTGTTATGACTCTAAGTAATTAAATATGAGGCGACAAGTGCAGCAGCAGCTCTCACCGTGGAAACTCCCCTCCCAGCCTGGCTGATAGGAGAGGAGGAGGGACGACACAAGAAAGAAAACATAATCATTTCTGATGTATCTGCTTGACTCGGGCGCTACTTCCAATAAAAATTCCGTATCCTATGTCGAGACCAAAAAAGGGATGTTAAAACATGGTGCGGTTTGCATAGGACAAAGCGCTGCAGCATCCCAAGCAAACACAGAGTGAAGTTTTATAGGTAGAGCTTATGGAAAAAGTCTTATTGTTGCACTGCTGCTTTAAACTAATGTTTAAAACAATGAATTATGCTCCACGGTTATACATTACATGAGACTAAACTCTTCATACGCCTTAAATAAGACTTGGTATGTTAGCGCTGGTCAGTCACAACAGCTCTACAATTTAAACTTTTCTCTCTGTGCTGTGCTGTTTCTTCTTCTAGTCCATCTGTTATTGGTCACCACTGTTCAATAATGCTTATTGGTGGGGAGCATAAAACTCTCTTAGCATGTTAGCAAGCTTGTTAGAGCTCAACTCAGTTACTAACAGGACAAATAGTTCAGTTGTATTTGTAGCATCAACTCCTGTCTCATATACCTGTGTGTACCAATGCTCTTTTGTGAAGCAGTTTATACTCAGATGAAGGAGAAGTGAAGCGTGGTTCACAGCTAATAAGCTATGATAGCCTCCTCCATTTTGGACTCTTTGGCTTTACGTTCTTTCAAATATCTGCACCGAGAAAACTGCAAAGTTCCCCAAATTAATCTCAACGCAAAAGATTTGTGTGGATTTACTTTGTCCCTGTGAACTAATTCACTTATCGTGGCGATTCCACTGGAATTGACTTGATTGTAATCAGGCCTCTGACCAGAAACACAGCACTCCTAAAGGAAGAAGAGAACACTGTTACTGCACTTTAAGCCGTTTTGTTGCCATAGCAGTTTTGTCCTCTGTGTGATATTACCCCTTTAACCCCTTGACAGCATAATATTGTTGAACTAACAGTAAAGGCTGCACACGCTGACATAAAGAAAGTCTTAGAAACACTTGCTGTGCCTGAATGTACAGTGCTAATTATTATGCCCTATATAGTGGACTTAAAGTATCCCACAATCGTGAATAGTGTACAACCGATGGTCACCAAGCACTATATACCATCATTCATTGCACTCTAATAGATAGGAAGTAGGAAGTAGTGAATGAGTGAATGATTTCGGACAAAGCGATGTGGTATGCTCGCATGAAATGTTCAAATACAAAGATACTGAATACTAACAATTAAAAAAATAGCTCTCCTTAAACCACTCACCTTAAAGCTGCTCTGATCAATCATTTTCTATCAACATTGGCTCAAATTGATGCTTGATGCTTGAGGATCAGCGTGTGACCCGATCCAACAGAAGATTGCTGAAAAAGTTATTGCTGGTTCTGATAGAAAGGCAGAGGCGTTGTGATGCTTCGTGCAATGTTCTGCTGGGAAACCTTGTGTCCTGCCAGTCATGTGGATGTTACTTTGACACGTACCAACATTCTAAACATTGTTGCAGAAAAGTATACCCCTTCATTGAAACTGTATTCCCTTATGGTAGTGGTCTCTTTCAGTAGAATAATGTGCCCTACCACACTGAGGAACACGACAACAAGTTCAAGGTTTTGATTTGGCCTCTAATTTCCCCAGATCTCAGTCCAATCGAGCATCTGTGGGATTTGCTGGAAAATCCAGATTCATGGAGGCCCCACCTCTTATCAACTAAAGAGCAAGATATTTTCCTCAGGACTTGGTAGAGCCCAAAATAGAGCTTAAAGTAGAATTATTATTGAGCTAAAGTCTCCAAAAGAATGATAATGTGGCTCATTGTCTGCTATATGTGTAAATAGATAACTGGTTGCTTACATGTTAGCGATATCAACTTAAAAAGGTGATTATATAAAATCTGTTAATGCTGGTTTAAATAAAAAAACACTTCAATGTGCACATTTAACTTGATTTAGTTATGAACCGGATAGCAAATTCTCCAAAATCAAACTGTTCATAATCAGCATCAACTGTGAGCTGGGAAACAAAATGGGAGCGCTCTAGGCTGTTTTCACAGCAGACATTTTGACTCTTAACAGAAATAGCACAGGTGGAACTAATAACCATTGATGATGGCTCTGTTCTATTTAAGTACCCCAGTAAGTCCAGGGCCCTGGATCTGGAGCAGCTCGTTAATCTTTTCAGTTAAATGTCAAGTTTAGATGGTCCTACAAAACAAATCTGGGATTGTAATTTTGACTGGAACATTTTTTGACCCTTAACTCATTTTTGTGTAAACTTTTATACAATTTATATAAAAGATTTCAACCTAACTTCTTATAGAATTTGAGAATCCCAACATAATATATCTGCAGTGTAAAGAACTTCACCTTTTCCATCTATGTGATGAGATTCAGTCCTCACAAGGATAGGAGCAAAGTTACACACACATACCCACACACACATACACTGTGTATGCACACACTTATTCATTCTCCCTCTGGCTTTCCAGGAGTTTCTCCACAGCCACAGCAAACACTCGACATGCTCCTCAGGCCAAAGTGGTTATGATAAGCTTTATCACAGCGGTTGGCTCCGTTTTTACATTAGTTTATTTTTTACCCCAGAAAATTCTGAAACACAAAACATATAACATGCATAAACTCACGCGACAGAGTTTTAACACATTAATTATACATCACAGTTGGACTCTGCTGAGCACCGTGCCTGATCTTGCCGTGGCCCCAGTGTGCGCCTGCAGCTTTGCTCTGCTTTTGGAGTTTTATCCTACTGCATGTTTTCAGCCATGTGACATGAGGAAGACGAGGAGGGAGAAGAAGAAACATGGTGACAAGAGGGAGATGTGTTTGTAAGACTAAAATAAATAGTAAGGAAGAAGTGGGTAGCAAGATGAAGAAGGGAGGGATAATAAGTAAGGAAAGAGTATTAAATAGGGAGTGTAGGGGGGACAGAGAGAAGACATATGGTCCAGAAATAAATGATATCACGCTCTTCTGAGCTGGTCCTGTGCCAGACTTCTCCTTCCTTTTCTCTAAGTGTGAAGGAGTGGGATGACTGTATATATGAAGCACATAGGGATGGTGTGGTGTATAGATGCCTGGGGACACGTTCACATCTAGTGGCACAGTGGTGAAAGCCACAGAAGTGGAGGACAGAGCAGAAGAGCCTCAGTAGAACGGATACCAGAGTAAAGCTGCTCTGCTCTCCCTCAGTTTGACTGAGTGGTTTTGCTTTTGTGTCTTCAGACTGTGTTTTCTGTGTTTGCACACAATACATGCAAGGTATTCTGTGAATACATGGTTGCCTCAAATACATTTTTGTTAACATGTGTGTACTTTTGAACATTGCAACATGATTAAGTAAGTGGCTGTGTCTTCAACACTGAAAGGACTTTTATAGTGTAAAATGTTATTACTTTACTTTTCATTCCTACAACATGATGTCCCTGTGGTCTTATAGTTATAAATTCTTTAAGGTTACGGCCTGGTCACACAAAAGTCCCCCAACATAATGAATTTCATTCCAATGCAGTCGCTGCAGTTAGGAGATTTGCTCATGGGGGAAAGTAAATCTGCACACATTTTTTGAGTTAATTCAACTTTAGAGAACTTTGACCTGTGATTTGTCCTGCTGAACAAAGCCTATCGTAGCTGTGTCGCACCATCCACACTTCTTTAACCTCCTCTGTCAGAGAATAAATTGATCCACAAAAGAGGAATGGTTTACAGACAGTTATCAGACAGGAGTCGATGGTACAAATACAGCGTATCTCTTTTGAATTAACTGTTATGTTATTGTCTCGTTAGCGACTGAGATAAGTGAATTGGCTAATAAGCTTGAGCGTCAGAATGCTAGTTAGCTTGGAGCTTTATTCTCCCTCTTCAATCACTTTAAATTGAACAAAATGGTGTACAAGAGAGCAGAGTTTTTGAGTGAGTGACTAGCACTTGCCCGGTGCCATCAACTTGCCCAGCAAGCAGTCACTACATCCCCAACCCTCAAGAACCAAATAGCCAAGATGTACAGATGAATTTGTTGTACCTCTTTCTGGTGTGACCTAGATTTTACAGGCTTGTTTCTTCTTGACATTCTCTACCTCTTTTGCTCATTCTTTGTCTTTGTCCTTTTTCCTCTCCATCCTCTGTCTTTTCCATTTTCTCTCCCTCTTCCTCTGAAGTTCTTTTCCCTTCTTCCCCTTCTTCTACTTTTTTTTATGTGTCCATCTCCGTTTCCTCGTCTTCCCCAAGCTTCATCTATTTGAAGTGCATCAAAGGAAGACAGTCATCTCTTCTCCGTGTGTCCTCCTGTTGTGGGCTCTCTCGTGAGGTCATAGCAGGAAAACGGCAGAGCTCCACAACAAAAAACTCCTCGCTCATTAAGTTAAAATGATTAAATGACTGTTTGATGCTGTTAAGAGAGCAGGAGGGTCCATTTGCTAATGGAAGAGCAACAAGTCTGACAGAGGAGCTGCTTAATGGGCCCCCATCCGACCCAAACTATTCCTTACTGCCCCTTTTATTCGAGTTTGATCGTAAGAAGGCAAGTACCATGATTTTCAGGCAATTCATTCCCTGCATGATGAGTCCACCTCATTTGTTTAGGAAGCAGTATTCCAGCATTTATTTTGGTGTTACCACACAACAATATACCAATATACATTGTTTGGGACACATAGACGTGGTGGAACAAGCTGTATATACAACATTGCATTAAAAAGGGGGTTTGGCAAACATGTTAGCAACATTTGCTAATCCACACGTTAAGCAGACACGTTAGTCCAGTATTCCCTATTTGAGCTTTGTTTTCTACTGAAAAAAAGATCTCTCTGTTTAGCTGCTCAGTGCTTCCCTATGATCACCAGCTAGTTGTTAACTCTGTCTGCTGGTGCTGGGCTGCTTTTGCACAGCTGCTTGCTGCTGCTGGAAACAATCAGAGCGGTGAACCAAAACAGCAAAGTTGCCGGTTGTAAAACCAAACAAAGAGCTCTGTAGAGCTCTGAAATACAATTCTCTGTGGGTTTGTTACTATAGGTTAAGCCTTTCACATTACATGTAGTCATCTAAGCCCTTGTTAATATACAAAATGTGATTAGTGCAGCTGTACTTTAACAAGCAATGACCTGAGACAATGTACACTCTTCTGTTGGGTGAGCAGATCAATGTTCTGATGGGTCATAGGGTGGGCATAATACCATAGGCACAATGCGATAAGCATGCATCATGCTGCTTAAGGTGTGTATAGTGGTGTTTGGCTGTGCATAATGTTGCTGTCAAGGCCATTAATTTGCAATTCATGTTGTTAATGCTTTTCATATCCATTCTGTTTAAGCATTTTATTCTCGTGTACATAGCACTTCTAACTACATAACTACTTAACCTGTGTGTGGTGTACTGTGGTTCTTGCACTTGCATTTTAAGAGAATCATGCCTTTCACCCACCCTGCGGCTGCTGTTTCATTCCACTAAAACCTCTAGACACAGCTGCCTTTGAATAAAGAATTACTTCATTCAGCAGGTGAATACGTTACCAGAATGTGCAGAAAACTAAATTTTAAAAAAGGTTTTCTAGACTACACTTAGGCAGAAACATTAATCACACCACACATAGATGACACTGATGGGCTTATATTTAATAAAAAGACAATATCTGCCCAAATGTATCATCTAAGCAATATAATGTAGTAAATGATACAGCAGCTATTTTTCTTAAAAATGAGGCTGGGTATATATAGTCTGTTACTGTAGCGTCTTTCACACTTGCACGGCAACCCTGAGCTTATCTAGATACCCGGAGGAGCTATGTGTGAGAACACAAATGTCCGAATAAGTTGGACTGGACATTAAACGGACGATACACTGCCAGGACCCTAGTACAGAAACTGTGTAATTTTGCCCATGTGTGAATACAGCAGGTCATTGTCCAGAGAATTCACAACACGTCTTGTGTCGGCGTGCTGATGACGTTTCTATCATACAAACAACATACAACATACAAACATCCGAGGGTAAGGAAGAAGGGTCGGTTACACGAAGACGCTAACAAAACTGTCTGCCAACTGCAGAGACATCGACATTACAGGACTTCTGTCGTTAAGGACAGATGCCTCAAACAGACAATTCCAGGAACAGCAAGAGCATCAGGTTGTTTATCACCAAATTACAAACCAGCTACGTGAGTGTGGTGAAATCTGAGGCCAAGGCGCAGATCAACAACAAACTAAAAGCATTAATAAGGCACATCAGGTTGTTGACCGAACCTGGTGTTATTTTAATTTGTGCAAGGTTATATGGGGATCGAGCTACTTGACGAACCCTGTGACTTTGGTTGGGAACAGGGACAGTTCGGAGACAGCCTCCACCTCAAGAAGCCCGGAGCCTCTTACAAAAACTCTGACTCGTTTGTGTCGTTGAAAGAATAGGTTACCAGACACACGTGGAAAAGCTAACTGCGGAGATGAGGGACCCGTTCAGTGAGATGAACAAGGACTTCAACGAAAGAACAGCTTTGGTTGTTGGAGCAGCAGGATTACAAGTCAAGTCAAATTTATTTATAGAGCACATATACAAGGTGCATGTAAGGAGAGAGGTGCGGGTGGAGAAGGCGCAGGAGATGGCCGTGCCTTCTCTACTCCGACAAAAGGTCCAGCCGATGCCTGCAACACAAGTCTCAATACCCTCACACCTGCACACACCTCCTGAAGTTAAAACCCATTCCACGCTGCGATCAGGGAGCTATTTTCTCTGACATCTGAAAGATGCCTTACTTCCCAGTTGTAATATTTTTCATATACACTCTTCACAAAAAAGCAATGTCTGCCATCCTTTATATGGTCTGTTCCATTCTATACTGGTTTTGTTAAACCAGTTGCACTATGTGTGTGTAGTTTATTTCAACAACACTCTATTGTTACTATTACTGTACACACAGTTTTCAAGTTATATTGTTATAGTGTATTTTGCATATATCTTTTGCAATGGTCAGTTAAATTTTACACCGTTTGGGTGTTGTTTACAAACCAGGTGCACTATTGCATTATTATATATTGTTGTTATTTATGTATGTTTCATTTTTGTATTTATTTAGACCATAAATGAACAATACTGGTATTGTGACTCATCATTATTTGCTATGTTTCGCTGTGACCGGATGTAGGATGAGTGCAGCCTCCACAACCAGCTCCAGCTGACAGAGAAGGTTTGTTAAAGTTTTTAACCCACTGTGCCCTCCATGTTCCATCCACTCGCTGGGAGGTGATCAGTGATACAGATTGTAATTAGTCAGATCAATGAGGGGACTGCCGCACATCTTACTCCTCACCTACCTGCTTCTATCATTAACAGGGATTTGTTTTGACCTCATTCCAGTAGTTATCTGTTTTTGAAGTAATCTGACGCTGGCCTCTGGACTGTTGCTGAACAAATGTAATGCAAAGAGGAAGGAGAAATCAGGACAAAAAAAGAAAAGGGTGGACAGAAGGTTAATAAAGGATTAAAACGGGGAAGGGGGGATAAAGTGTAATATATGAAGAATCTATAATTGCTGATTATTTACAGCTTCAGTAACTGCTTCTGGGTAAGACATCCAGGTCTAGGTTTGAAAATGTCTAGACACCATTCTGTTCTATGATGTTATGGTGTCTTGTAAGGCTATGCAGGCATTGCTACATGCAGGATGCAATAATAAAAACGTAATTCACTTATTTGTTTATAATTGTTGCTTGACTAACTCATTAATTAAAGGAAAGCAAAGGAAAGGACAAGCAGCAGCACCCTTTCTGCGTCAGCACCAGTCTGTCCATTGTTATCACTCTGTCACCATCCACCATATCACTGCCTATCTCTCTGCACAACACACACTGGCTAGTAAAAGGCTGATGGCTTCATTAGGAGACGCTTGCTCCGCTACACTCCACGGACAACAAAGGCCACGAGTCAGGCAATTACCCATATCTCCCAAGAGGCTGCAAGTGGATTCATCAATAGGCGGTGGAGGGGACACACACACACACACACACACACACACACACACACACATTAAAGGCCTAGAGAGAGAGAAACAACACAAAAATGTGAAATACTCACATGCAAATATTTCCAATCAAAACTATTCCAACCGGCCACGATGCAAATTCACAATAGACAGATTTGCCGCACTGAAATACCAGAAGTACAACACAGTAGCACTCATATAAATAAAGCCTGTGTGCTCCAATATGTGTGCTCCAGTGTTTTATGTTACTTTGGGTACTCTATGTGCAGCTCCCTGCAGGTTAGAAGATCCTCCTGCATTTGATTAATTAAAAGAACATTATAGAAAAGTTATGTCTCTTTTTTGCAGAGTAATATTCAAGTTCTGAGTGAAAGTACTCGTGATAGAGACCATTCTGTTAGTGTGCTGACATATTGGGCTGATATTGGCTTTTACTAAAGGGATACTAGATAAGAGGTTTGTTGCCCTTTAGCACTAAATGGCCATAATATATTTCTCTGGAGGGTGGGCAAGTTATGAGATCTGTGGGTTTCAAAACTGACTTTCCATTCCATTCTCCCAAACCTCATCAGCAACTAGAGTTTCAAGACACTCCCAAAACCCCTGAACAGAACACACACACACACACACACACACACACACACACACACACATACATACAAACGATGGGTATTGTCAAATTAGTGGTCACTAAACATTTTAGTTTGACCTCTGCTCTGTGGAATAATCTGCTGCCTTGAAAAGGTGGCTGTAATTACAATGCCAATAACAGGTTGGGATCCATAGCTCAAGGGGCCAGTGTACGAGGAGCTCCACTGATGACCCTTTACAAAGCTGACTGCGACTGACGTCCACCTCTGATATCATGAATGTTTTCCCTGAAAATGAGCAGGTTTTAATATTATTCGATGTCAGGTGTTTGACCAGCAAAATCTATTCAGATTTGCTAATCTTGTTTCAACTAGGAGTTTGAATGTTATAATGATCTGAATGCAGATTGAGAGACTTGTGTACCTTTCATAAAAATATTCATCTTGTGGAAAATGTAATATTTGGTGTAATCCTATTGCCAGACAGGAATTTTGAAATTGGACAATCCTTTAAAACCCAGATTACGTTCAATTAATATATTTTTAAATGATTTACTTCTACAATATATATGCATGGAAACTGCACAATATGGCTAAGATTGGGCAACTAAGAGACTGGGTGGAGGATCGGGGGAGACAGTGAATAATAAGAAAAATCTTTGACGGGAAACAATAAAAAGT
Source organism: Nannoperca australis (assembly GCA_036023655.1). Taxonomy (NCBI): domain Eukaryota; kingdom Metazoa; phylum Chordata; class Actinopteri; order Centrarchiformes; family Percichthyidae; genus Nannoperca; species Nannoperca australis. Next base: position 11,664 of record JAVQJD010052932.1, on the reverse strand, counting down.
GGACCTCCTACTCGTCCTCCGCATCCATGTCCCCACTGGGCCGTCACATCAGATACAACACATAAGAAGCATGTAAGCACTACTGAAACGCTGATCCTTTCCATTCACACCCATTCCAACACCCATTGCAGCATCACAGCCCTCTGCAGGAACTGTCCTGTTAACAGGACGTGTCCAGCTTGTGATCTTTGCTGCATGTTGCTTTCCATCTCTCTCCCCTCATTTCCTGTTGGTTATCGAACAAATAAGAATAAGAACTGTTGAAAATGTGTGTGATCTGCACAGCTGCTTGTGGAGATTACACGACACTAAGCGCACCAGAGAAAAATAAATCAGGCATTCAACCCTGGGAACACTGTCTCTACTGCCAAGCATGATGGTGGTGGTATCGTGCTCTGGGGCTGTCCGTGGAACTGTTCTTTTGGACAACATCAAACCAAGAGCTGGATGCTTTTGGGACACATTTGGGTGTTCCAACAAGACCATGACCCGAGCTCCATATTTCTCATTCAAAACTGATGTCAGCTTTCAGGTCAGCTGTCAGCCACCTGTCTTCATCCAAAGGGACTAATGTGTCGTATTAATCAGACGCAGCGTGGGGAGCAGAGATGATGCGGTAATGTAATTCTTGCCGGACAGAATGACTTTTACATTATTTTCAAATAAGAGTCTTTAATTTGAAGAATGTGGGCTCTGAAATGCAAAAATGAACTATATGGGTTTTATTTCTATGAAAAAAGAAAAGAAAAATGACAGTGGCCAAGTAATGTAATGGTGTATGGCAAACGCCAGTAACACTGCCAAGCCAAAACCTAATCAAAGATACTAAGATTATCTATCAGCACTGCTGGTTTAAATATATTTGGCCTTCAAAGCCTTTTATATAGTTTTCCACCACTGATTGTGGCAAGTTTATGTTTCAGAGAGGGGACCCAGATGTTTTACAGCTAATAGCCACACTGGACCGTGTCTGCGGCGAATCTGTGCAGTGATGAGGACAGGGACAGGCCATGAAATCCAATTTTCACCAAGTAGAAACTATTAGCGTCTGAAAACTCCTATGCTGTGCAATTCCTTTCAGACGGGACTCGAACATTGTTGAAATATGAAAGGTTTGTGATCTTTCCTATCGAGTGGCTGATCAAAGCAGGCGGCCTGGTTTTGATGTGCTGTTCTACAAAGATTTGTTATAAAAGGCTTCAGGCAATTTAAGTGACTTCTGCTTAAAAACAGAGACATTAAACAAATAATTAAGTGCACAGTAAAAGACAAAGAGACCCTGCAAGCTTGTAAGACTTTTGTCAACGTTTTCCATTTTTAAATGCAGATTTATTTTGGCATCGTCCTTGTTCTCATTCCATTTCTGTGCACTGAGACCCCCCCTCCTTCAATTCTCCTGATCAACCCTAGCTCTGCCAACAAGACTCCAGCCAGGCAGCCAAACAAACATCATAAATAATAGAAACTAGTTGGATGGCATGACTGTACAGAAAATAATTAATTCTGTGTTTAATTTCAGCCTAATGACAACATTCAGCCAGAGAGCAATAATGTAGGACACACAACAGCACGGTTGGCCCCATTCACACAATTTCCAAATGCTAACACAACATCCAATGTTGTCCTAAATATCTTGAAGAATACCCTGAAATCCTGCACGGTGTTGTTCACTCATGTTTGACTGAATCTGGCTGGTGTGTGATTCAGTCTATCAAAGTGTTGGTTATATTTTAGATTTCATGGGAATTATGATTTGAAAAGTACATTTCATATGTTTCATAAAGTAAGTGTCAAAAGCAATGGCGGAAAAGCTTCTTTCACACTGCATCCGATTACGTCACATAAATTGACATTATAGTCTGTCCGTATTTTCCTGCTAGGTTTGGTTTGCATCTCATCGTTTTGCACCTTGGCACGTTACTGTGTGTGTGTGCAGAATCAGTCAGGACACTGAGGTGCTGTTGTTTGCTGAGAGCCATTAAACTCCTTGATAACTGTGCGGCCCACGATCGCTGATACGGTGTGAAGTATACATACGAGCACTGGATGCAGAACATGTCTCGGATGCTGGCTGCGATGGACACGATTCATGGAGAGTGAAGCGTGAGGTGTGAAAAAGAAAGGGGGGGGGGGGGAAATAACAGATAAACAGCAAAAGGAAGACAGAGACAAATGGAGTTGGAGAATGAGCGGCTGTGCGGCTGTGTGCAGGATCATGCAATTAAGGTGGAAAGTATAGGTGTACATGCACACAGCCTGTCTGGTCTGGCTTCTTAGGTCAGCAAGTGGGCGACCACAGAACATTAGTCATCCCGTAGCCTTCGGACCGACAACACGCTTATTTGACACCCAAGACACACAAAGACCTTTCACTGCATGACTCACTCACTCGGAGCTACATGTCATTAGAATTAGTCACAGCTGAAGTTCATGGATGACCATGTCTCTCTGGCTGCATGTATACAACGTGAAACAAAAGGTATTTTTCTGACGACACAATTAGAAGATTTCAAATCATTATGTGCAGAATCAAAGCCAAATGAACTCAGATATGATGGTGTGTGGTCTAAGACAGCTCGAAACCAGTTTTACCTTATTATAAGTTGTGTTTTGCATGTGCTGCAACTAAAGACTATTTTCACCTTTATTTCATCTGCAGATATTTGTCTGGATTCATTAAATCAATTGAAATGTAGAAATTAAATGTATGCATTTGTATATGCATTAAATGTAGAATGTAAATAGTTAAAAAGGTCACCAAGGTAGCGTCTTCAAAGGTCTTGTTTTGTCTTACTTAGTGCTGCTCATAGTGCGACTGTTGGTTCTCTGTAAATATAAGAGTTGATCTCGACCTGCTCTATATGAAATGTGCCCTTATTATGATGTGGCACTGTATAAATAAAAGTGAAAAAAACTGAATTTACAGGACAATATCAAGCCTAAACAACTAATGCTTTTGGCCCCAAATAAAAGCTTTTCCTGAAGCCATAGTAACATATCCAGTGCGCAGTATTTTAAAAGTGTAATCCTTATGTTAAGGTCATAATGCAGAGAAATGTATGGGCTGTGTGTGTGTGTGTGTGTGTACACACATATAATAGATGTGTTATCCTTCATTGAAGTGCATAGGCTCCTAATAACCAAACAGGCTGTGAAAACGTACAGGTTTGCTTTAAGACAAGTGAAAAATGTGCAACACCGGCTGCAACGTGAGGAAGATGTTTTATTAATATTTAATATTGAGGGAAGATGAATTCATTTTACTCAAAGTTTACTTCAAAGAACCTACTGGCAGAAAACAAGTCGAGCACTTAGAAGAAGCCGAAGTGAAAGCGAAAAAGGAGACACGCAACCTGGACTCTCCAGAGAGATACACTACTGGAGGAGTCACGAACAGGACCTACTCCATGAGGGAGTACTGTTTTCGCAACCGTTTGTAATTTGTCTAAAATTCATCTTTAAAACTTGAGGAGTTTTAAGGCAGCAGACTCGTCTCCGCTGCGCTCGGAGCGCTCCGACCGCATCTCCGGACACACTCACCGAACTTTTGCGGCCACGGAAGATATCGCATCACTCCTCAGATTCTTCCTTTTGGATACCGCAGTTCCCATGCTGAAGTGGAAACGACCCCGGAGAGAAAACGCAGACCATTCCACAGACTGATCGGCGAGGGAACCCAACAAGAGAGAAAAACACCACGCGGGGAAATAAAAAGCATCCGTGTGCCGATCCGACGACTCACGACTGTAACTGTTTCATGTTGGTCATTCTGTTGTCTTTGGAGGAAACTAAATGAATGTTCCAGAAAGATGCAGGCTGAGCTTGGACCGCAGCAGCGGAGTGCGCTGTTCTGCGCTCTGCTCTCCTCCAACTGAAGCTTCCAGGAAGGAAACGGAGACCATAAAAGGAAGGCCAGCCCGCCTGTGCAGGTGCGGGGTGGGCAACAGCAGGAGACACACACAGGCTCATTATATGGGTGCAAATCGGATACTAGTTGTGTACGCCTTGCAGCCTATTATCAGTTATTAGGCAACACACAGTCTGTCATTCACTGAGGCGCTGTGGGCCGAATACATACATATAACATTGTACTTTAAAGTTATAATCTTCAAGATTGTCATGACATCAAACGACATTTTTCATTTCGATTTTTTCATAAATCAGTATTTATCTCTATGAAAGTAGTTAGTTTTACTGAGTGCTGGAGTCTGCCAGTCCTCCACTGGACCCAGGTTGTGTAAGGGACTGCAGCAGTAGATGTAGCATGTACATTTTATGTCATTGACATCAGCCCTAGTGTTTACTGTCCGCTCTCTTTACACACAGTAGCAGTTTGAAGCCTTTATTGTAACAGTGTCTCACCATGAATGTTCATCGAAAAATGTGTTTGCAAAACAAGACAACTTTGGGATTTTTTAATCAGCAGATCCCTTTTTATTTTTGTGTCGAAGGAGTCAGAAGCCCCCCTGAGCTGCAGCTGGAGATAGGATGCACACCTCCAACTCCTCAGCCAGGTGACCAACGCCAATGTACTCGTGTTGTGCGCAGCACGAAGTCAGATTGCTGTTTCACGTTTTGGACAATCTGAAATTTTGTCCTGATGATGGCGCTAGAGGAAACGTTAAGAAACCACCAAAGTGATTAGGATACATTCTCTGGGGACCACAAATGTCTCTAGGCATTTTTATGACAACCTATTAAATAAGATTAGTCTGGACCAGAGTGGTGGACCGGCCAACAGACTCGAAGTGGGCCGGTACTTACTTCTGCATTTTACTCTTTGGTGTACCATTACTTTTTCTTACGCGCACTTTTCACATGCTGGTGGAAGTATTTTCTGCTGTCTCCATATCAGGTTCTGTGGGCAGTTCATAATGGCACAACAGAAACAGCTTTACCCAGGGGGCACTACATGAGGCTCACCTGTTTCCCTTCTCCCTGCAGGCCTGATGACTCCTCCCCTTCCGCTCTGTAGCCAGAGCACACACTCAACTTTCTGGTCATTTTGTGTATTTTATCCAGGTACTTACTGTATAATACACTGGATTTTGCCATACCTACCAGTGTGAACACACTTATGCACTCAAAATGCTAAGTACGCGATTTGGGACACAGCATTGGTTTCAGCCTTGTTCATGATATCTACTCACCCTGACTCTGAATGTGTTTTTAGCTGTAAACTGACCTTCTACCTACTGTCTACCATCTAAAGACATCTACACCTTTTTGTTCTCTCTGCCCTGTTTTTATTACATGTCATGACATGTCTGAATTAGCTGCAGCCACTCGTGAACACTTGGGCTTACAGTAACTGGTGCACATTAACTGCTGCTTAAAACTAAAATATTAAACACACAACATTCTGGTAGGTCGTGGTGGAAGAAGTATTTCAATGCTTCACGCTTTGCAAAATCACTGTTACAATGAAGTTATGCATTCAAAATAATATTTGAGTAAAAGTACAGTATTGCTTTAAAAATGTACTAATTTACTAGTTAGTAAAAACACACCCTGTCGGTGTTATATTATTATATGTTATTGATTTGTTACTACATTTAAATGTAAGCAGCATTCTAATGTTCTAGTAGATTGAGATGGAGCTAATGAAAAACTTGTTATAGTGTTTGGTAGTTTAATCAATAGTAATACATTATATTTTATTAAAGGTATCATATAATTTGAATGGTAAATCTTAAAGGCCCTACATAGTCCACCCACAGGTGTTTCCACTTAGGTTGTCTTGTGCTGTTCCTGATTGACATTTGGTGAAATCATGTAACTCACCATCCAACTTACACCTGACTGGAGGTCTAATCAACCAGGGTAACTGAAAACACCTGTGCTGTGTGGGTGTGCAGAGCCTCTAATTTGCAAAGTAACCAGTTCTGTTGCTTCCTTCAAATTGAACTAGTGCGCTTGTGGTTACGATGTGAGAGGTCATGTATGCGATTTGCTTGGCGTTCAAGTGGCAAGTTGTGAGAACAACAGCCGCAACATGTTCTCCGGACATATACGCTTCTTTCTGTCACGATTTGCCAAAAGGCAGTAGGAAGAAGGACTCAAAATGCAGACCATCGGCTCCAGAGAACAAGATGGGTTTATTGAAAAATAACCAACAACCAGAAAACCAGTGGGTGTAGGTATCAGACACGGGTGGGTGACAAGACACAGGTGAATGCAATGAACCAAGGAGGGAACCAGACAAAGACAGGAACCCAAAGAAACACATGAACACAAGCACAGATTTCAAAATAAAACAAAAAACAAAAACCAGAAATATAAGTCTAGGGATCATGACACTTTCCAAGAAATGTTGGCTTACTTACTAGTTATATCAACATTTTCCTCAAAGATATTATAAAATTACCAAGAAAAACAATATGTAACAAAAATTACAATTTACTAACTTAATACCCACCGAAAAATAAACTTCTGTTGCCTTCGCCATTTCTGAAAGTGTCAGCAAACACGTCACAACTTGTAAACTCGGTAGCTTTTTTTGAGTGAATGTATGTTGCTGTTCCAAGGTTACATTTTTAATGTTATTACAAATGTCAGTGGGATTTTGAATGAGGTTTCCCTACTTCTGGAACAAAAATCTGACGTTACGGTATCATTTCATATCTCCATATATCTTGTACCCTTGTGGACTGAGATGCATGCAGTCTATCATGAAACTGCTATCCACAACCAAGTGTCATTCATTACAAGGGGATTAGAAAACCAGACCAGACAATAACACTGGTTTAATATGCCAGGAACTACACTTACCCCATACAAGTATTTAATCCATTCTACTTTTAGCACCTTCTAATAGCAGATGTATCAGCAGCACAGGCTTTGTCATTGCTTAAGATTTATCCGGCTGCATAGTTCATTGGAATAAAGGAGTTACAGATCATATGTGGACGACTTTAACAATTAAAACATGTACAGCACACTAAACAAAGAGGGGATCATTTAACTTTAATTTCCCCATCCCATTAAGGTGTCTATTGATCTGAGAATCATGCAGAATATTCTTTACTCTCCGGTGAAACAAAATCAATTACATGTCAATATTCAATCAAAGAAAAGAAAAAAGAAATGGCAATCCTTCCCTTTAGCCAAAATATAATCAAGCCTCATTTTAATTATGAAAGCATGTGTAATATTCATGGTACAGGCTACATCGCAATGCTCATCACATTTCAGATTTCAGGAACATGAATGGAATTCCTTTTCCCCTCACTGCACTAACAGGCAGACAGACAGTCCATATGGAGGACCGAAACTGCCATAATGAACAATAAATAAATAAATGAGTCAATAAATGAATTGATATGCCATTCAATGCACCAAAAATAGTATTAACAATAAATATAGGCATTCATTTATTGATAAGATGTAACATAAATAGATATTTCTGTATGTATCTATGTATTATTTTCCGTTTTGCATTTTATTTTAAAATGTTTTGGTCTTTTACATTTCTTGGTCGTTTAATATTTATTGTGCTTTTAACATTTCTTGGTCGTTTTACATTTCTCGGTCGTTTAACATTTCTTAGTCGTTTAACGCTGAATACCAGAGTAAGAATGGTACCTGAAAATCAGGGTGAGGTGGAGCAGGGTACAGCTGAGGGACCATACCTAAAATAAAACTAATTAGAAGGGGTCCCAAAGAATTCACTCACTACAATCTCTACTGATTTTAATAGCAGCAACCTACAGTGGCTGTATGATGAGAATAGAAAAAGGGAGCGCGCCATGCTATCTGTCATCATAGCCATGGAAATAAGATTTGTCTCATGGGTTAGACTTCAGAGAAGTTATACCTGCCTCATTATTGCAGACATACTGTGCGGGAGATGGGGGTGGATGGTAAGGAAGATTTCAGTCAGAGGATTTACATTACTGTATGTTTCTATTGTATTGTATACAGTCAGGTCCATAAGTATTGGGACAGCGACACAATTCTCATCTTTTTGGCTATATACACCACCACAATGATTTGAAATGAAACGAACAAGATGTGCTTAAACTGCAGACTTTCAGCTTTAGTTTGAAGGTATTTACATTCAAACCAGGTAAACAGTTTCTATGTGTGCCTCCGACTTTTTAAGGGACCAAAAGTAATGGGACAATCCACTCAACAGCTATTTCATGGACAGGTGTGGGCTATTCCCTCGTTATTTCATCATCAATTAAGCAGGTTAAAGGTCTGGAATTTATTCCAGGTGTGACCTTTGCATTTGGAATCTGTTGCTGTCAACTCTCAATATGGCATTACTGAGACTTACTCTCAAGAACAAGCAGGAACTGAAGACAGTTGCAGTAGAGGCCTGGCAGAGCATCACCAGGGATGAAACCCACCATCTGGTGATGTCTATGCGTTCCACACTTCAGGCTGTAATTGACTGCAAAGGATTTGCAACCAAGTATTAAAAAGTGCAAGTTTGATTTATGATTGTTTAGTTTGTCCCATTACTTTTGGTCCCTTAAAAAGTGGGAAGCACATATAGAAACTGTTGTAATTCCTACACCGTTCACCTGATTTGAATATAAATACCCTCAAATTAAAGCTCAAATCCATTGTGGTGGTGTATAGAGCCAAAAAGATGAGAATTGTGTCGATGTCCCAATACTTATGGACCTGACTGTAGATAGATAGATTGCTACGCCCTCGCCATAGCCTGCCACATAACATAGATAAATATATAAACAATTTGTATGCAAAAGGCTAACATAGCCAGTAGCTGACAGTCGGTTTCACTTCATCCCCATCATAGCTGGGAGGTGTTGAATAGCCATATGGCCTTGGGGACAAAAGACTTCCTCAGTCTGTCCATTGAGCAAAACAGAACCTTTCAAAATAAAAGTACCGTAAAGTAGTAAAATAGACAAATAAAAAGTGGTACTAGAAAAATAAAACATTGGGATTACATTAATAAAGGTTTTTAAAAAAGATGCATTACAAGATGTGATTTAAAAGAAATAACTGATTGCAAAATTGAGACTGGCAATTCTAAAGCCTGACTGCAGAAGTTCTGTTACCTTTAGTTTTAAAATAACTAAGAGCTAAACCATGAAGTGCTTTAAAGGTAATCAGTAAAATCTTAAAACCAACCCTAAAACTGACCAGTAAACAGTGAAGAGGCTAAAACAGGGGTGATATGATCTTGTCTCTTTGAACTTGTTAAAAGCAGAGTGGCGGCAACTTGTGCTAGGTGAAAGTGTGACATTGTTTTTGGCTTAACCCTGAATACAGTGAATTGCTATCATCTAGACATGATGATTTAAACGCACGCATGACCTTGATCAGCACAAGAGAGGAAAGATGCTAATGGTTTAATTATTGAAAATTACATTTTATTTCATTTTCAATAGCTTTTGCATTTGGGCTGTGCCAACTTAATTATCTGATATTTCTTCAGCCAGACATTTTGAGAAGAGTTGGTGGAAATGTTTTGCTAGGAAACATACCCTCACATTAAAGAATCTGATGGGTAATACAACTGTAATACTGAAATTGGAAAGAATTACAGTCAGTGTATATCTGAAGTGTCCAGACTGATTTGGGTCAATTTGGGATTCAGGCTTATAAAACAGGTGTGAAACTTATGCTTATGCTTATGAAACAGCTAACAATAACAATTATAGACATTTTAGGAAATATATACAATTAAATAACTTCATGAATATTGCATATTTTGAATGGCAAAATAATGTCTTAAACTGTACAGACATGTATAAAAAAATTTCTGCCTCAGTGTTAGTGTCACACACAACTTGGTATTGGTGATTCTGAACAAGGCCAGCTCTGAAGAACTATATGTGGACAACATTAATGCCATTAAGGAGGCTGTCAACGGACTTGTTAACTGCACAGAAGGTAAGACAGAAAATTAATACATATATACAGCATGCACTGTTAACAAATTAAATCAGAAGTTTAATTAGCAATAAACATTGGGTCCTAACTTTGTCTGAAACCATTTTCCTTTTTCCTCGGATCAAAAACATGTTTTGTATATATTTTTTGTCTTCTGAAGTGTCAGATTGTCCTTACGATGTCATAGCTCCACCCATAGTGAATACAACAGAGGCAGATTTGGGATGTAAGTATAACTGCATTGTGTGCGCTGTTCATGAAATTCATCCTTGATTTGTGACATACTCTGCACCAAATAGCATTCCCAATCCCCATTTCTCCTTCTGTGTGATCTGTGTTGAGTTTTAAACAGCAACAATGAGCTGGGAGGAATTTGGGGGCGCAATTGGGTGAAACAATACCTTTTTATGAATCCTAAACAATTTCATACATTCTCCAATTTGCTAAATGCCATCTATACATTTCCATGCTTAAATAATTAATTAAACTGATTTAAAGCTTAGTTAATTGATGTAATAGATTTTGGGCCAGTTAGGGGTAGAAGACGTCCACCACAAGCTGACAAACCAACAGTCATATATTTGAGCCCTACAGAATGATTTGCTTTTCTGTGCATATAGTGTACAGTGGGTTTATCAGAACAGATAACAGCTACTATCCATCCAATAGGGCTAAGCCAAAACCAACAGAAATGTTAAGCGCAAAAAAGAACAAATCTTAACACAAGATTCTGAGTAGCTTTTTGCATTACAGCTTCCCTCACTGGTGACTGCACTGTTGTCAGGTTAGCCGGGATATATAGTGTGTTACCCTGTGCTTAAAACATTATTATGGAAGGCATGAAGAAGGATTTCTGTTAGCAGGTGTACCGCTGTAGTGTAGCCACTGAATGTAAATGCATCTTTGACAAAGCTACTGAAAGTGAGTTGAACTTTTTATGTCTTTGTTTGTCTCACCAGCTGTATGTGAAATGTCTGTGGACAATCTAGATGTTGCTGAATACTATGAACCTTTTTCTGTTGGAGTGATCACATGTGTGACTGTATGTAACAGTCTACATTCACGTCCTAAAACATGCTTCAATAAGGGAATCTGCCAAGTTTACAGGAACACTGGACCTCTTTGCAAGTAAGCTCACCTGACCTCAACACATCCTGTACAAACTGAATTGTTACCTAAATGCCAAATAATAACAAAGATGTGTCAGACAGCACACAGTGCACATTAGCCTGTGGTTACTATTAGTGGCTGCATTTAGAGTTATGCCAGACTGACTGCTGCAATATGATTAATTGAATACTTTTTATCTGTTTCTTACTTCAGCACAGGTGTCATCGGCATTGTTTATTGGAATCAACCCATTTATTACAAATTAAAACACTCAAAAGACATTTCCTAAATGTAGCCTGCAGTTAAATATCCAGGAAGGTTAATGAGTATACATTTAAATAGAGCATTTAAATAAATTTGGTTCTTTCTTCCAATGAACCAAACAACCAAAAGTAAAAGAGGCATGACGTGTAACACAACAGCGTCAGCACCTTGTGTGACACCATTCATCTTACACAGCTCTAACCACGCCACGCCCCATATAACTACATATCCATGGTGAACTACAACATGCTTGTTTCCTATGCTAAATCTAGTAGCAGTCCAGGCTACTCATTTATGTTTCTGTCTGTGCGCCCAGCCAGCTGTCATGTAAACAATGAACGTAGAACTGCTCATACTACTCATTTCTGTCCAATCCTGAGCCTGTGTAGCTGTCACGTGTGAAATGAACTGCTCCTT